>JADRCH010000241.1:1152463-1177191 GCA_019843965.1 Rhynchomys soricoides
ACATGCACACAGACACACACACATGCACACGCACACACATGCACACACCTATTCATCTATTCATACCCATATCCGTCCATCCATCATCCTTCCTTCCTTCCTTCCTTCCATCCATCCATCCGCTCACTCACCCACCAACCCCTCCACATGCACCCTTACACATGTACATATAAAATTCTCCCTGTGTCTGAGCTACAGGGTCCTGTGGGGTAGCCTGGTCTGTACGCAGGCTGCCTCTCACCTGTGCTTCTTTCTTTCTCTGTCTCTCTGTCTCCTTTGCTTTCTCTATACATTTTTTCTTTAAGGAACAAAACCTGTGTTTAGTTTGTCGCTTACTGTGGGAAACCTTTTGCCTTTTTCTCAGGCACTCAAGCACCTGCTGACTGCCCTAGTCGGCCTGTGCCCGTGTTACCTGGTTTTTGTCACAGTGAGTTGGAGAGATCAGTTAGGTGATGCGCAGGCACCCTGACCTCATGCCAAACTTTTGAAAGAATTAAAGAAAAAGCCATTGCCCTGAGTCCACGCAGACTGTGCTCTCACCTCACAGAGCTATGGGTTTGGGGCCAGGTTGAGTGCTTTTGTGGATTTTGCCCCCTCTAGGATTAGACTGGAGCTGGTCCAGAGCTCCTTGGTACAGCGCTGTGCAGGCACTGGCTGAGCAATCTGTTTCAAGGTCCTCTGGTTTCCATGTCAGTTGCAATCTAGGCTGTTTTCTGCTCCCTTAACAGAACTCAGTGGTTTTAGGTTCGGTAGTGTTGAGCAGGAATGTCTTGAGAGGGATTTTTTGAGATGCCCCCTATTGCATGCACATTCCTGTGTGTTGTCTCGTCAGGTGACTTTTTCTGCTGCCTGTGGCATAATTGTTCATAATCTGAAGAATCCTAAATGGGAGAAACACATATTCCTATCTTCTTCGCTTTTCTTCTGTGGGTAGTCTCAGTGCTTTCTTTGAATTGCACTTGGATAATTAGCTGCCGCAGTATAACGCCATGGTGGCTTCCCAACCAGGGTTCTGTCTTTAAGTAATATACCAAACAGAGTGGTGTTTGTAGTTTTGTTTTAGTTTTGTAAAATAAAGTAGCTCTTGGGTCTGTCCCAAAGTTTGCTTTTTACCTGGTTACTTAGTCACTCAGTCTGACTGAGGTTCAAGATCCATCATCAAAATCGTGATGACCTGCTGCTGTATTTGCTCAAAATAACTCTAGAGAAAATTCTTACAGTAAGCTTCAGGTCACAGTTGACCCTAGCAAAGTGAGTCGGTGTGTTGATTCGTGTTATGTGGGCAGGTAGAGAGTGGTGTCTCCTGCTTTACGCTACTGGAAGCGTATTTTAACCCTCTGTTTTATAATGCTTGGTTCTATGATGTCATCGGATAATCAATGGATGGGTTTACATTTTATTGACCTGTGGTTGCATGTGGTTGTGTGTCACATACGTGCACCTGATCACAGGGTCTGCATGCCGCCTGGACAACATGGATAATCTCTCTCCTGTGTATTGTGAGCAGGTGAGCCAAGATGGGAAGTCCCTCCTTGATAAGCTCCAGCGCCCCCTGACCCCCGGCAGCTCCGACTCCCTCACGGCCTCCGCCAACTACTCCAAGGCCGTGCACCATGTCTTGGATGTCATCCACGAGGTGCTGCATCACCAGCGCCAGCTCGAGAACATCTGGCAGCATCGCAAGGTTCGGCTGCACCAGAGGCTGCAGCTCTGTGTCTTCCAGCAGGATGTGCAGCAGGTGGGTGACCCTTCCCTCCCCTCTCCTTCACGCCCAGTGAGGTTGGGGGCTCTGGCTTCCGACTGTGACCTGATGCTGTCAGCACGGCTCTCCCACTCCTCTGTCTGCTGACACCTGGGGTAAGCTTTGCTATCCTAGTTGCTCCTTCTCACTTTTATTGACCTGTGTGAATAGTGCTGTTTTTTTTGTTTTGTTTGTTTGTTTGTTTTTAAATATGGCTTGTTCCTTTAAGATCCATAGTGCCACCAATGGTATATAGTAAGGGCTTAATCATGTGTCAGGGACTTTATGGCTGTCCATTTCCTCCTTGTTACTTTGGTGGTCCTCAGCCTGCTGTATCCGCTGCTGCTCAGGACTCAGATCTAAAGCTGGGAAGCACACAGAAGCTGACACAGCTATGGTAATAATGAGCTCATGTCTGTGCCCTAAAAATGATGGGAATTGAGGTTACAGTGTGTGAATCCTGGGGATGAAGATGTCTGTGTATCTGCTATACCAGCATCCCAGAGGTTGGCCTGAAGTCACAGTGGTTGTTTTGGGGTCAGACCAATCTCCTCTTTTGATGGCAGTGAGTCCCTGTGCCAGAGTCAGGCAGGTTCAGGGGCTTCAGATTTCCATCTCCCCTGGGAACCTGAGAGTTAGGTGGGGTTTCTGCTTAGAGTTTGGAGAGCCCTACTGCAAACCGTTCTGATGGAAGACCCTCCCTGTGGACATAGTACTTACGACAGTTGTGTCATCTGGACTTTTCACCTGCTGGGCTTTTTTCCTGATTGTGTTTTTGCGACCTCAGCAGTGGTCATTCTGGCGTTTTACCAGGAGAAGGGGTGTGGGGATGGGGCTTCCTAGTGGCCTCATGAGGCAGTGAGTACCACTAAGCCATTCAACGGGACGGATTAAGGACATGTTGTCTCCCCTCGATCTCATTTGGTGACACACTTGTGAGCCACTGTACTTTCTAACAGGACCCCTGTTCTCCCCCAAAGGGGAAGCAGCATGGTGGTGGGCTCTGTTTGGGACCCTTGTGGTAGTCGTTGCTTGAACTGTGTGGGCTGGGGAAGGCACCTAGGAGAAATTGAAAACAGCACATATTACATGGGAAAATAGCTGTAATTCTGAGCTCACCGGTTTAAGCCAGCATTTACAGACTGTCAGGTTGAATATCAGGAGAAAGTGTCTTGAGATCACACACTAATGCTCCAGCTAACATCGCACAGAAACAGGTCACCACTAAGGGGAATACTTCTTATTGACTTGTAATGCTTTGGACCTGTTCATGAAAACAGGAAACTTCTATGTAGGCTTGACTTGTGATGACAAAGCTCAAAACCAGAAATATTAATCCAAATCGTCCTATTAAGCAGAGTGGTGAGCCGAGGAGACAAAATGAGCAAAACAACCCAGAGCCACATTTGCGAAGGCCTTTAGCTGAAGACAGATCTGTACAGATGAAAATAGTATATAAGAATATAATCATCCAGTTAGTGATCCCCTAAGTGTTTATTTGTTTGTGGTAATGAAAGCATCAGCAAGTATTTTGCAAGAAAAAGAAATGCAGAGCTTTCTGAACATAGATGGAAAATTTACTGTTTCCTGACAGCAGCCTTCCTAGAGGAGAATTCTGACCAGACTGTTGCCCAGGGACTGTGCCTCAGGGAGTGGATTGGGAATTTGGCCAAGTGGTTAATTTCTCATAATCTTTGTACAGAGCAGTTTGGGATGCTAGTAAGGGGTGTGGTCAGGGGGAGTTGGTCAGGGCCACAGAAACCATTCAGTGGACAGGGATGTGGGGAGTGGGGCTTGTTGGTTGGCTTACCCAGCTCAAAAGTGCTGGCTGCCAGCTGCTCTTACCTTTGTCACTGTTATCTGGATGTTCTTTAGGTTACCTTAAGTACTGTGGTTTGGTACACTCTTCCTCCAGTAGCGTCAGATTTCTTGTCTATTTTGTCCAGGCAGCATGTTTAGAGATGCAGTTTATAAAAGATATTGCCACGTATTCCAGGGGACTTTCCACCTTGTCACCTAATGTGATGATGCCTAAGACCATATACTAGGTCAAGGCCTGCATTCCAAGTGTTCCTCTTGAGTTAACTTCCTGGAGCCTTGTTTTTAGCTTAAAGGGGACAATAGTGAAAGTCGACACATACTGCACCCCAGGGAATAGGTACAGATTGAGAGCCCATGGTTTCTTCAGACCTTAGAAAGCTTTGTGATCCTTGGACTTGCAGCGAAGTCTGAACACCTCCAATAATCAAATGCACTAGTGTTTCCAAACACTGGGAGGATTAGACTCTTTCACAAAGTTTAATATTTATTCATAAGTTCTTATACTAATAATCATGGAGAGATGAGGGTCCCCAAAGTCATGTAGATTAGGTAGTAGGACATGGTTTTACAGATTCGGTATGGTTTTTAAGATGGCCAGAACCCTTCCCCTGCACAGGAAAATGTGTCAGGGGCTCGTCTCGAGCGCTTGCTAATTGGCCTTCACCCAGTTCAGGTCTCCTTTGCAGAATCACTCTTCCCTGGTAGTCTGAAGTGTTCCGAGGCTGGAGTGCTTTCTCCTTCCTGAGGTACCAGCACCTACCCGTGAGCTGTGCCAACCCAGAAGGGGCAATGACAGAAACCTAAGAAAATGCTGGCAGGCTGCCTCCCTACCCTGCACAGTGGCTCCTCCACAGAGTGACCAAGCCTCTTACTGCCTCTGCTGAATGGGAGTGATGAGTGCCCTTCCCTAGTTCACTGGAAGAGCGAAAGGCTTACTGTACGCACAGCAGTATGCCAGGCCTGCCTAGGCAGCAGGTACTCAGATGACTATTAGTTCATGTAAGCCCACTGTGCCATCATCATGGTCAGGCTTGTTGTCATCATTCAGTGGTTTCCTTTTCATTACAAAAGGAGTAGTCAGGTCAAGCCATCAGCAGTTTTCTGCACATTTAGCTGAGGCTCCCAAGTGCTGTGCTGTCATTTCAGTTCAGAACCTTGACCTTGGAGTTGCCCACTAGAGGGTGCTGAGGACCAGGAAAGATGCTCACCCCCTGCCTTCTGCATAGAGAGGAAGATGGTATTAGCCTCCAAGATTTCTTGTTCTGCTTCTGAGCCATGTAGCTGAGGAAGAAGATTAACTTTTGACCTGTTCTTCAGCTTGAGGGGGAGGGCAGACCTGTGCCCGCCCTGTTTAGGGGGCTGGATTTTTTTGTGGTGCAGAATTGACAGCCATTGGCTACACGTGTGATCAGAGATGGGTGGCTGGACTGGGGTGATAAAATTCCATGACTCGATAATCTTCTTATATTTAAATGAAGGATTTGTGCACATGTCTTTAAGATGCTGTAACTTTCACAAATATATTAATCCACAGTCTCCTTGTCAAGAAGGAACGTTTACCCAGACTTTCTAAAGAGACAGTAGCCTTGTGGGAGGCTCGGGAACTTTAGCAGGATTCCATAACCATCTGCTCTTATCTTAATGCAGTGCTTGGTACCTGCACATCACTTCAGTTGCTTTTGTGTTTGTTAGAAACTCACTGTCAGCAGTATTTTTACATTTCTGTTGGAAAGAACCATTGCTAAAGGAAAAATGGCTGCTATCACCCTGCACAAGCCACACACTATAGCTTTTATTTCCAAGCTATACCTCCTGAAGTACTTTTCTTGGGGTTAAAAGAAAATTTTTAATGTGGTGATTTGCTGTCTCTAGCTATCTAGCAAATGTTTATCTCCAGCATTGTGAAGCCATGTCTTGCTTCAAGTCTCTAAGTGGAGAGCAATTGCCAAGCTTTTCACTTTGCAATGGCCTGGATTTTTGTTTGTTTGTTTGATTTGATTTGTTGTTGGTTTGGTTTTGGCTTGTTGTTGTTGTTAAGTTAAGGAATATAAGTATAATATAGTATAATTATAGTATAAGGAATATAGTATAAGAGTATACTACCAATAAAGTTATGGGTGTTGTGTTGTTTTGGTTTGGTTTTGTTTCTTGCAAGTCTTCCCTCCACAATCCCCTCAAGAAGGTCTTACAGGCAGGTGGTAGGATGGAGCTCAGATCTTATTTTTGCACCTTTAAATCCTTTTCAAGTTTAAAATACTTTTTTTGTTTGTTTATTAAAACTTTATTATAAAGAACTTACAAATAAAAATCTCACACGTTGAGATGTGCCACACGCAGTCTACACACTTCTCAGTGAACTTCTGTCTATCTAGCCTGCTGCCCTGCAGCTTCGGGGTTTCCTGGTGGACTCCCCAGTTCTGGGTGGAGTTGGCCATGCTCACGAGACAGTTGTTAAATAGGTTGAGGTTGGGACATTGCATTTCAGAAGGGAATGAGACTTGCTTACTAAGGTCTCCTCAGCCGACCCAGGTCTGTTGGGCAGCAAGTGGAGAGTGCCGTCTGCCTAAAGATTCCTTTGCTGTGCTTATAATTCCAACAACAACGAATGGTGTGTGACGAGCAGTCGTCTAGATGGTATGCAGTATTTACAGCCTGTGCCATCCTAGAGCTTAAAGTAAGATGCCAGCAGGCCAGAGATTCAGTTGTGCTGCGCATCTGCCTTGTGGTTGCTGCGGTGCTTCATGTGGTCACATTTAAATCCTCAACTGAGTGTGCTCATCACTGCTGACTGGGAGGGAAACTGAAGCTGAGAAAAAAATAAGGAACTTCCTCCCGCACACAGTCAGATCACATCTGTGTGCAGAAGGGGGGTGTGGAAGGCCTGGAAAAGTGGTGACTCTGAGGGCAGAATCAGCAGAGCGGGTGGATGAATTAGACCACGCTGACAGCATACAAATAGATCCAGGGAGCAAGCGTGATGGGCAGGTGACTGTCAGTGCTGACACGGACAGGAAAGGATCCGAAATAAACCAGACATGAAGTGAACCTGGCAGGAGAATGGGAGGAGTGGGTAGCCTTGGCCTGAGCACCCACTGAGGGCCTTGCTTCCGTTCCCTAACCCCACTTCAGCTCATGGCTGCTCACAATTCCAAAATGGTTTCTACGTGGTCTTGGAGGTTTGTTAAGGTTCACCATCAACAATATGGACTAGAACTGTGCAGAAAGGATGCTCAGGTGTGGAGTCCAGCCTGTCCAGTTGACCACTCTAGAAATCAGCCACTGTGGACCAACAGTTCACCCTGATTTATTTTGACATTAGTAGAGGTTCCCACACCACTGTCTTGCCTGGAGATGGCCTATTTCTATCCCCATCCAAGATTGCTTTGAGTCGTGTGCTTAGGCACCTGCTGTAGTCCGATCTGAGGATTGTGTCCTCCAAAAGCGTATGTGGAAATGTAATCTATAGCCTAGTGATACCAATGTGCAGGACCTTGGGGAGTGTTAGGCCACAAGGAATTCACCCTCGTGAGTGAGATAAATGCCTTTAGAAAAGGAGCCTGGGAGATTTTGTTCAACTCCTAGGCCTTTTGAGGACCTTGGAAACTGCAGCCTGTGAGGAATAGCCTCTCACATGACAGTGGCACCTTAATCTTGGACTTACTAGTTTCTAGATCTGTGAGCTGACATTTCTGCCAGATATATTCAGCTCAAGGTATTTTGTTTTATTAACCTAACAGAATTAAACAGTACCATAGTCACAAACATGTTCAATATAATGGCCCATCATTAACGGCCCACTAGCAAATGTACATTATGCATTGATAATGTTTTAAAGAGATCACTTAATAGTTTTTCTGCCACTCTCCAACACAGACTGAGTGTGCATTTGATGTAGTATAAATATTCTGTTAGATATTGCTAGTGTTTTGTGAGTTCAAAGTTCAGGTAACAGTGAACTGTGCCACTAAGCTCCAGCCATAATGACAAAACACCAGCTTGCATTCTGATTAAGGTTATGGGATGTCTAGCTAGCTGTTGTAATGTCTCAGATATTATAGGATGCATTATCCTCCAAGTCCAGGCCAGAGGCATGTTGGCATTGTGTTTTCTTAGGCTTTCTTCTGTGTTTGGAGTCTTCTAAAAAAGAGGTAAAAACAAACAAACAACCCCACTTCACTGCATAGTTAAGCTTGAGTCACCTGAGTTATGAGGCTTTGAAGCATCAAAAAATGTAAACTGGTCCAGCATAGCGCCATGTCTACATGTCTGCCCTGTTACACAAAATCCAGTCAGTTTGGTGGCTCTGTCTCATGCCTCAGACAAGGTGAGATTTAATTTAATCACCATTCTATGTGGTGTTTATACTTAGGACAATTTGCTCTTTTAATCTAAAAGCTGGTTCCAGTTCTGCTGGAGAAGCAGATGTAAGATGTAATTGCAAAGTGAATTAAATCAGTATTCAGGCATTTCTTCCTAATGTATTTTGTTTTGCTTCATGTTTGCCACAGGATTTTGAAAGGGAATGAACCTTTTCTAGATTGGCCTAGCCAATGAAAGGTGGACACTATGTTTATGGCCCATGTTGATTGACTGTTTTCTTTGCAGGTGCTGGACTGGATAGAGAACCACGGAGAAGCATTTCTGAGCAAACACACAGGCGTGGGCAAATCCCTTCACCGGGCCAGAGCTTTGCAGAAACGTCACGAGGACTTCGAGGAAGTCGCACAGGTACAAGAGCGCCCTGAATACTCGGTGGCCAGGCGGGAGGTCTGTTTTAACAAACCTGAGGCAACTTAGCCTTCGCTGGGTGTGCAAGGTTGTTTACTTAGGGTAAATTAATTTCAGGATGACGTGATCCTCATCTAGGTAGAAATGGGTCTAGTCAGTTATCCCCAGGAAATTGTGGTTTTGAACCGAGTTTGTCTTTGATGATCTTTTATTTATTAGGCTAGTCTGTGGCTTTCACTTCACAGTCAGAGGCCTGGTGTTTGGCTTGCCTGTTTCTAGTTGTGTTAATTGCATGCTTGGGAGGCTGGAACCACGTGTGGAGGATGCTCAGGGCACAGGATTTGAAGAGTTCAAGTGTCAGCTGTGACACTGACTGGCAGCAGGACTCCTTGATCTGAAAAGTCACATAGGCACTGTTGTGGACATTGTAAGGGAACAAGGAAAGCTGCTCTCAGAAGAAGTCATCCGAGTCAGAAGTGGTGGCACCTGCCTCTAGTTCTAGGTCAGCCAGGGCTAAAAGAGAAACCCCATCTCAAACAAACAAATGCCCTCACACAGAGACACAAAAGAGGCCGTCCAAGTAGTACAAATCCAAATTCAGACATATTATGGTCACTGTAGATAGAATAATATGAGATCTTATAAGTGAGAAGCAGGAAATGGCCCCTGTGAGAAGGAGCATTAGACATTGGTTCTTCAGTCACAGATGCTGGAGTCTGGGGGATGCTGTCTTGTCGTGAAGACACTTGAGCCCTTGGATTCTGCACCCACCTGAATTGCTGTTCTGTGGCGAGACAAAGTGTGCGCCAAGACTGGGAGTTTCCCACCCAAGGGCTTACCGGAAAACCGAAAGCATTTGCTGAGTAGGGGCGATGTTAGGTGCCCCGGAACTGAAGCCCCGTGAGCACCTACAACTGTCCCTGTTCAGCAGCTGCCTGTTTGAATGAGTAGACAGGAGTGTGTAGAGAAGGGCGCTGTCCACGGTCAGCAAAGGGACTGGTAAACACACATGAAGGTTAAAGGACTTAGTGCTTGAACAAAAGACACATCCAGTAGGTATTCAAGAGTCAGACAAAGCTGAAGAACCAGCCAGCTCACTCAGCTCAAAGGGCAGACGTATGTGCTGAAGAGGGCGGTGAGGCCTTGTGCAGGCCTGTTGGAATTTTTGAATGACCACAAAAAGTGTGAAGACAGAAAACGTCACTGCTGTGGGGTATGGCGTAGAAAATCGAGCACGGCAAAACTCAAAAAACAGCAAACGAAGTGAGAACGAAATTCATACAGAAAAAAAATTATAAAATATGACATAACAGTTTATCTCAAAATACCAGTAATTGCACTGAATGGAAGAATTGGTTATATTAAGAGACAGATTATCCAGCTTGTAAATTGATTAGTCCTGTGTTTATTTTAATCTTCATACCTAAAACACAAATACCAAGAGTTTTAAAGAAATACACAAGGTATCAGAAAAAGATCTACTGACCAAACCTGCTTAGTCAGCACCAGGGTCTGGAGGGAGGGTTGAAAAAGCAAAAGACAACTAGACAACACTGTACAACATGGCTCCAGCCAGTGCCGCAGCGGCTTTAATTTTTTCCAGTCTCCTTTTATGCCATTCCAGGTACATGCAAAGAATAGGGTCAGTTCTAGGTCAAAGTAGTCAAGGAACAAACAAAGCATAGACAAAGTCCGGTGGTCACTGTGTCTACAGGTTTATCAGGATGACCAAGATACAAGAAATACAACACATTCCTCAGCTGTCTTCATCTTGAGCCTTGTCCTAGCCCAGTGTAAATATTCTTGCCAAATTCCTAGAAGCAGCCGCAAGAGTTTTCCACACTCTACCAGGAAAATAGTAACTAACAGTGTCAGAGTGGCCCTGAACAAGAGTGGACCATAGTCTTGAAGCATAAAGTATTAGAACAGGAGAAGGCTTCAGTTATTAAGGGAAGAGCCGAGTGGTGAGACCAGTGTAGTCTCACAGCCTGCTAAGCACCGGAACGTGGCTGTGCTGATGCTTTTCTCAAGACAAAGAGCTTGCCTATTTTCTGCTCAGAGAACTGGACGCAAGAGTGGAATTACAAGATAATAAATGGTCCCCAAGTCCTGTTCCACCACAGAAACACTTTTAAAACCTTGCTCCTAAAGACTGGTTAACTGCACAGAGGAGAAGAGGTGTGTCTGGTCTCTGGTCTCCAGCCCTGGGACGTGGCTCAGAAGTCTCCACGTGTCCACATTCCATGGGGTCTCCCTGCTTTCATTTCCTGGAAAATGCTGTGCCACTTTACTATAACAGAATACAGAAACTGTGTTGTGTTCTTATCTTGCATTCAATTTTTTCATATGATCAACTACTTCCAAAATTACTTTGGGCTAAAGAGGAATTTGAATTACCTGTGCAGGAACCATTCAGGCATCAAAGAATCTCAGGGCACAGTGGCAAATACCCAAGCTCTAGAAGGCCAAGCTGTTTCCTCATGCTCTTGGATTGGGGTGCCCTTCACCTCTCTTGAGCATTTTCTAATATGCAGGGAAGAGTACCTGTCACTCCTGTTACCTCCTCTGCAGCCCTGTGGTTCTCCACTAAGGAGATGTCACCTGTGGCTAACCTAAGCCTGTAAACTGTGGGCTCAAGTCATCAGAACTGCTGGCACAAATCCACCTGAAGGATTCCCAGGGAGCAAAGGTCACAGGAGCGTGTGCTGTGAGCAGTTTTCTGTCCCCGGTCAGCAGAGAGGCCAATGCTTGCTTGTTCTTTCTGCTGTCTCCCTGAGTCCCAGTACTTGTTCCTTTCTTACTCCTTGTCCCTGGGTCTCCAGGGATGACCAACCCTCTTCCCCACAGTGAAAGAGTTATGGTGGAAATCTGACACATGCAGGGAAATAGCAGGAATATTTAGCTTGAGTTTCAGATACTTGCACCCACTTTCCCTCCCTCTAGCTTTCAAACAAGCATGGACCACACATCGGCTCTTCCACCAGGTGCAGGGGAAGGGACAGGGGTGCGAGCAGCCACCTTAGGCTCAGCCTACTCAACAGGCATGGCTTGTGACAGAGTGGATTTGTGTAATAGCACATGATACCAGGACACAAAAGCTAAAGAACTGACTGTTGTAATACAGAGAGGGAGGCTTTTGGAGATTGGCCCCTGGTCAAGAGGTAGGGCTGCAGGTCAAGAGCCAGGCTTGCGTGAACCCAGCCTTCCAGGGCTAGAGAGCTGTATATGTGCAGCCACCTTCTCCTCATGCAACTCAGACTCTCTACTTCAGCATGTGGCTGCAGCTGGGTTTTTGGTTTGTTTTAATTGTTTTCTGTCTCCCAAATCTTATCTTTGCCTCTGCACCCATGCTCCAGCCCATTCTGTAGGTCCTGGACCCTCCCTTCAGTGATGCCAGCATCTTTAGCACCTACCTCCCAGTACTTACCTTTACTCTTCAGCATTTGCTCTGTAGCCAGAGAAGAATGCTCTGCTGCTTTTAGTCTTCCCTCTGGTCACCCGCTTCTGTGTGTGGGTCATTTGATGCAGCTGCAAATCTCTGTATAGCAGGCATTAGTGGTCAGTAAGCAGAGGACACATTGCTTGCTGCAAGGCTCATGCTCACAACTACTATAGCAAAGCTCCTAAGACAGAATCCTCACAGGCTATTCCACAGGGAGTTGGCTCTGCCTCAGAAGCATGCCATCATAGGCAGGGAGAGAAGCTTCTCCACAGGACAGGGTACAAGGCAGGCACGGAGCCACAGGTCCAAACCCATGAGAACTCATGACTCCTACCTTAGCTTCGGTACAAATGTGTGTGGCAGACGGGGTCTAGACAGGGTGTCTGTCAAGGAAGCACACTTTGGATTTAAAGCCCTCTTCATTAAAACCTATCTTTTTCTTGAGAACAAAGCGGCTTGTCTTACTTTAGCGCTAGGAGGATAACAGGGGTAGGTGCTTTGTCTCAGCCCCTCATCTTTGCCTGCTTCCTGTTGAGACAAAGGCTGTGGCATTACAGGTCCAGGTTTTAGCTTTGGTATTTTAGGGGCCAGTGGGCTGTTGACCTTAAACTTTGAGACAGGAGCTCTTAGTAAGTAAAATATATTCCCTCTATTTTCAGACGTAGAGAAAAACAAATCCTTCTCCTTTAAGGTGGGTTTTCTTTTCCAGATTCTTCTGTAGCATTAATTTCAGGTTGGTTTTGTTTAGAGCTCTTTTTTTATTAAGAGATTTATTTATTTTATAGGTGTGTATTTTGTCTGCATCTGTGTCTGTGCACCACATGCATGCCTGGTACCCATGGAGACCAGCAGAGGAAGTTAGACCCCTCCCTGGGCATGGAGTTACAGGCAATTGTGAGCTGCCGTATAGGTGGTGGGAATCAAACTCTACCCCACTGTGATTAACTGCCAAAGCATCGCTCCAGCCCCCAGAGATCTTAAAGTACCAAACTGTTTAATAAAGCATTTCTTGACCTGAACTTAGAGAGCTATAGCTTGCTGAATTAGCACAAGCAGGTTAAAGCAGGAAGCAGTGAAAGCCAATGGCTCAGTTCTCTTAAAATGGGCTAAATATAGGTTTATTCTATAGAGCAATCCCAGTGTTCTAGGAAAGAGGAACCCTGAAAGAACTTCCCATGTTGACATGGTGAAAGTGAGCCGTAGGCTGGCTGTTTCAGACGCCCACTCTTGAAGTCGGTGCCCAGCGCTTCAGTGTCTGTTTCAGATGCTGCTATGGCCTCCTCAGGAAGCACTGGCTCAATCTTGCAGAGCCAGGAACTTCCTTGTGACGACTGTGAATCGGTCCTTTATCTGTTCGGTGATTGTGAGTACATCTTTGCTGCTGCTGAGTGGGCCACGCAAGCTGTTGTGACATGCACAGCTAGAAAGCATTTTCTTATACAACTTAAAACACTTTCCATGTGAAAACTTTGAAGGTGACTGGTGGAAAGGAAGGCGGTCCCTGAGCAGCGATCTCTTGCTTAGTAGTTTTCTGACTCGATGCTAAATTTAATAAGCTACGGTCACAACAGGCATGTAAAGCCCAGAGAAACCTAGTTTATGACAGCTGGTTCCCGGGAGCAGCAGAGTCCTGCCAGACATTGGTGACTCTGGCCTAGCCTCTCTTCATAGATCCCACTCTGTGATGCTTGCCCGACTCTGCACTTCAGCTTCTAGTGTCATAACCTGCCCCAAGGCATCCTCAAGGCATGTCTGTGGATAGCTTTGTGGGGGCCATGTGATCATCTTGTATTCCTAGACAAGGGTCTGAGAATCTGTCATGTAAGGAAGCTCTTCCTACATTTTCGGAAGACTAGCTGTTGTCCCCGCTGTGCTCAGTCTTCTGCTAGGAGGATGCTGTGTCCACATGGACATACAGATGTGTCCACATTTGTAATATGGCTTGAACTTCTCCACATATATAATAAGCTTCCATCTGTTTTTAATAAATTTACCTTTTAATATAAAGATGTGTTCTGGTCTTTTAAAGTTCACAATGGAGAATTCAGGGCAGGTTCTTTTTAATGAAGCGTTTCCCTCTGGGCCTATGTTGTCATTGCGGCACCTGCCCACCATTAGTCAGGTCCTCAGAACACAGATAAGAAAAGAAAAGACAGGGCAGGACCTTGAGGCCGCTTTCCCCGTGACATTTCCTGAAATTTAAGATTACTATTTCTTTTTGATTGTGTAACCATCAGCCTTCCGATAGTTGCTTAGTCTTTCTGAGTCCCTTTCCCCTAACTGTAAAATAGCATTAATATTTCCCTTTACCAGGTTGCTGTAAGAATACATGAAGGAGGGAGGGAGGGAGGGAGGGGGGGAGGGAGGGAGGGAATCAGTGATAGAAGGTGTTCAGAATTCCAATTCCTTGGCCTAGAACATGTAGGTGATTGGAAATATGAGGTGGACTATGACAGCACTTTGACACTAGCTAGGCATGTCAGGACCTAACATCAATGATGTTGCCAGTATTTATCCTGTGCCCACCTTAGGTTTTTGAACACCCACCCACTCTGGGAAAATAATGGGTATCTTTGGTCAAATGCTAACAAATGTAAACAGTAGTTGGTGTCCTAGTTGGAGTCACTATTGCTGTGATGAAACACCATGACCAAAGCAGTTGGGGAGGAAAGGTTATTTGCCTTACACTTCCACAGCACTGCTCATCACTGAAGGAAGTAGGGACAGGAACTCAAGCAGGGCTGGCCCTGGAGGCAGGAGCAGCTGCTGCAAAGGCCCTGGAGGAATGCTGCTTATTGACTTGCTCCACATGGTTTGTTCAGCTTGCTTTCTTAAAGAACCCAGGACAGTCAGCCCAGTGATAGCACTACCCACAGATGGATTGGGTGGACAGGCCCTCAGCCATCATTCACTAACTAATTAAGAAACTAGCCAGATCTTATGGAGGCATTTCCTTAATTGGGGTTCCCTCCTTTCTGATAACTCTAGCTTGTGTCAAGTTAACATAAAACTAGCCAGTGTAGTTGGTATTTTGCCTTATCTCCCACATAGAATTTTCCCGTTAAGACTTTTAGATTGCTCATGCCATGATTACAGCTGACTTTCCCCCTCTGTGGCATATGTCTGCATTGAGTGACAGTGGTGAGCTTGCCCCATATCCATTCTGTTTCTCTTGATCCTTGGGGGTTTTGTGCCTTGTGTACAGCATTTGAAGTTACTCACAGCATCTAGTTTGCTCCATGCTGGCCCTTCCTTCTTTTTCTCCAATTTTATAGTATTAAAATACCTTGGATATTTTGTTTTGTATCCATGGTTTCTTTGCTCATTGTTTTTAAACAAAACAAATGGAATAGGCATATTTAGTACTTTCAATACTTCCTTTCTATTATCTAGAAATTTGCATTTCAATTTATTATAAATACAGTGTCTGCCGTCTTTGGAGAGACTGAGGCCCTAGTGGCTGAGAGCAGGAGAAGGAGGACCACTCAACTACCTCTACATTGCAGCTGCTCATGTCCCAGATTCTGCTGGTTACACAACATAAGCTGTTTCTCAGGAAACATAAGCTGTTTCTCAGGAAAGAGGAACTGCTTTGTTCTCCATGGCCCATCCCTGCTATTGTGTCCTTTAATCTCCCTGATGAGGATAAAAGAAATGCCCCAAAAGGGGGACCCCCTCAGGCTGAAGAAAGGAGAAGGCCAGTCCCTTCAGTTCCCCTGACACCAACCAGCTTTAGATTGCTAGGTCTTTGAATATCTGCCACTCTGTTGACTAGCTCTGGCAAACCTCAGTTTGCCACAGGGAAGTAGAAGTGAATTGGTGTCCTTGTCACAGGGCTTCTGTAGGGCTTGGATAGTTTAGCAATGAGCATCTGAAACCACTGACATCCCAGTCCATTACAGGAGGACTCAGGAAGGCTGTCACGGGAAGGCCTAGCTGGGGTTTCAGATGCCAGTGCTGATGTCCCTGTCTCCATCCCTTCACCCCCACCACTCACCCTTACTCCACATGTGGTTCTGTACTAGGGAAAGCCCTTTCCTACTCTGTACAAGCACCATTTTCTTCAAGTATGAGACATGGAACGAATGGCTGTGGCTCAGTGTCATTCACAACACACTTGCTCCTTTAGCAGCCATCTTTTTCCCAGTGTCCCCTACTGCTGGTGATGTCATAGAAAGGCTCACGCACCTAGAGTCCAGGAGTTACAGGGCCCTGGCAGCTTCAGCCAGTACCCCAGAGGAAGGCTCAGAGTCCAAACACAAGTTTTTCCCGGTGTCAGAGGCCCTGTAGGGATTTCCCAGTGGAGCCTTAGAGGAATGGAGCTGTCTATGGAACATGCATCAGAGAGCTGCATCGTGCCGTACCTTCCCAAAAAACGTGCCGATACCAAGGTGCAGCTCTAGACAGCAGGCACATGGGTAAGGACAAGCAAAGCCATCGGACTCACATCTTAGGGGCCTGGTTTCTCATGGTCTATACAAGGTGCTAGAGCTGGTTCTTGGATTTAGTATCTGCCCTGTCGGGCCTTTCTATTTGTCAGTCTTCTTTTGGGATAGGACTGTTCATGCGTCTTCCTTTGGTTTTCACACAGTATACACTTATAAGGATTTCACCTTGTAAGGAGCCTCTAAGGCATCAGCTGGTCCAGTTTTGCTTAGTGAGATGCACAGGAACCTTCAGTATCAGAAATGGAGTGCTGTGGTTTGCTGTACTGTGTGTACGCTCCCCAGAGGTCTGTGTGTTGAAATAGTCCCCTCTGTGATGCAGTAGGAGAGGAAATGAGTCAGGCTGCTGTCCTCAGGTGGGTCTTAGGGTTAGGGCAGATGCCCCATGACCGAATCCTAGTGGCTTTATAAAGAGAAGAGGGGTTAGGAGAAACATGTGCAGGCTTGTCTCTTCTCATGCCCCAAAGCATGTTGGGACTGCCACCAAGGCCGTCAGATGTAGCCCTTAGATCCTAGGCTTCAGAACCATGGGCTGCAGTAGTCCTTCTTGTGCATCTCACCCAGTCTGTGAGATTGTGATGTGGGCAGCAGAAAAGATACTGATGCAGAAGTCCTCTCTGTCTAATTGGAGCCTCGCTTCCCTATTCCAAGCCCCATCGCTCACTGAGCCTCCGTGCCCGCCCCTGCAGGGACACCCTTCCCATACTTTTGGCCATCTTATACCCTGTTCAGTGAGACACCTGCTCTATTCAGTTCTAGGAGTTTAAGGATGAATGAGCCAACTGATGTCTCTGCAGAGCCCCTGGCTCGAGTTCTCCCTGCAGGCAAGCTGCTCTGACTACACTGAGAGCCTCCAGCTCCTCTCAGCTCCTCCTCATTAGTAAAGTCCCTCTGAGCAGTTTCCAATAACAGTCGCAGGCTGTTGCTTATCTGCTCATGTGAGAAGCACAGCCACAGCCACAAGTTTATCAAGAACTGAAGCAGAATAGTCTTCATCGAACGATACCCACATATCCCCACATCACAGCGGTTTCCTACACAGACTACTTTATAGCCACTGGAAGTCTCCTTTCCTTCTAAAGCTGTGTACTGTGAAGCAGAGAGGGAGCAAAGCTCAGTTGCTCTGCCTTAAAATGAGAGGAAAAAAAGAAACAGACCTTTGTGGCCGTGGGGCATTTCCTGACTCCACCTTAGCAAAAATCGAACAGCCTTTGAGTCACGAGCCATTCTGGCCAGTGCTTAACCATTTGCTTGGTGGCAGAAAGGGGTACTGATGGGGTGTGTGCACCCCCTGAAATCATTGCTCCTTACCATATATTGTCTACCCAATTTAGTAAACCATCAGAAACGCTGCTAATAGGTTCTTTGTTGCGGTGCATGATGGCTCCCTGGCTGGCTGGTTTGCTGAGTGCTCACCTTCTGTTTCTCTGGGTATTCTCTTGTGCAGAACACATATACAAATGCAGACAAATTGCTAGAAGCAGCAGAGCAGCTGGCTCAGACTGGGGAATGTGACCCCGAAGAGATTTATCAGGCTGCCCATCAGCTTGAAGACCGGATACAAGATTTTGTTCGGCGAGTTGAACACCGGAAGATCCTGCTGGACATGTCTGTGTCGTTTCATACGCACGTAAAAGAGGTAAGACATATAATAACAAAATGAAACCCGGACGACAGGGCCTTTGGATTTGTTGGAAAGAGTCTGAATTTTCTCGTAGTGAGAGACATTGGCCAAAAGGTAGCAGGTTAGGAGGGGAGACCCATTAGTACCAAATGAATCAGGCCAGGAAGATATCCTCCTGGCAGTCCTTGTCACATGAGTGCTCATTTGCCCTTGTTGGAGTCATTCATAGTGTGGGGGTCAAGGGAGACTTGTGGGTCAGGAGATGAGCGGAATGAGATTCTTTTAACCTTAGAGAGAAACAGTGAGTGCTCCATGTATATGTCATTGTCAGGTCCTGCTTGTTGTGGGCAGCACAGCTGGAGTGCTGTCTGTGTGTTGCCCTGGTCATGGGTGAAACATGGTGGCCTTCTGGTCTTAGCAGACTACTTTCACCGACTCCTTAAAGTTCTATTACATTGTATCGAGTTTAAATATACCATAGGTAACATGGTTTGGGTGCTAATGTCCTGTGTGTGCCTGTGGTAACATACTTATCTCAAGAGATAAATATAATTAGGAATGTGAAAAATAGGTAGATATCAAGCATACCAAATATGACATACACATTGTACACATATATAGCACAAATAATATAGATCATAAGCATACATACAAACTTATATGATCCATATACTTATCATATAAGTAGATATCATAAAATTACATTAGAGAAACTACTCTGTTACCTTTTATTTTTGTTTTTGGAAAGAGAGTTTTGCTGTGTAACCTAAGGGAGCCCTGAATTCCCTGTGTAATGCAGGCTCGTTGTAAACATACAGTGATCCTGCCTTTGTCTTTTGGATTACACGATTGCATTATTATGTCCAGTTTATTTTGTTTTGAGTGGTTTTTTGGTTTTGTTTTGTTTCGTTTTTAATAATAATAAAAATCAAGTTTAATTTTAGGTGACTAAGAAAAAAGTTGCTCCACAAAGTACAGATTGCTGTGACATGCCATGACACGCCCTGATAGGCCTCTCTACACATGGGAGTTTATAAAGATATGCTTTAATTTGGGTTTAAGCATACAAAAGCTCATGGCAATAGAAGAAGGAGGATCTGGAAAGATAAAATCAGGGGGAGAAATTGGGGAGAGGCAAGCCTGGCTTGCTTTGTGTAAAAAGACATCCAGCGTCTAGTACCTATCGGTTGCTTTAAGGAAAGCACCTTCGGTATGGTTCTGGGACCTTGGGCAGTTTGTTCATAGCCTGGTTGACTGTAAGCTAGATGTGTTAACTCCAGGACAGTGGTGTTCCCTTCCTTTGAAACCCTGTGCATCTGTGAAGAGAGTAGAGGGACCCTGGAGTTTGGGCTTCTGGGCTGGGCTGGTGGTGGTTGGCACTCAGACCTTTCTGCAAAAGGGCCAGGACTTCGTGGTTCTGAGATAGACATCAGAATAGAAAACCCAACACAGGTAGTATCCGTCTACACTCTCAGTTATACCTAAGACTTGGAAACACTTACAGTCCATCTTTCTCAGGAAACACGTCCAATGGATGTTCATCCAGGCAGTTTTGAGCTTGGGTGTGTGATCACTGGACAGAGTTTCTTGCTCACCTGATGTTAAGCTGGAGCCACCTCTGCTTCCTAGCTTTGCTGGCTCCACAACCTGGCTTTGTCACAGGTCAAACTTGTTTTCCTGAACTACCAGCCTGATGAGATTGCCTCCTGTTCCAGACCCATTGGTTCTATCCATGGCATCTAGAGCCTCACCGCTGGGGCTGTATTCTTCTTCCTCTCCAGGATTCCAACCCTTGATGGATGCAGAATTCCCAGACCTATGGTTCTATCCTCCCAAGTTGGGTCTTACTCCCTCCCCTGCCCTGGCCACAGTTAACTGCTATTCTTGACATTTTCTTGAGCTCTCCACACACCCGTGACGACACCCGTCATGTTGCCTTAGGATTCTGTGTTCCTGTGCTATCTGATTTGTGTTACTTACTCCTTTTTATACTACACAGATACCTCAAAGCTGAGAGAGGGCCAGAATCAGAGTTGGTCAGGTATGACAGCCAGGCCGAAGCCCTTAGCAGGCTGGATGCCATGTGCCCAGCCGGTTCCCTATGACCATACAGTGTGCTGTTGCTTTGAGTGTCTTAGGTGCAATGGGAGAGGTGGCAAGGATGGTAGCCATAGGGGATTGACAGCGACATGGGAGAGTAATGAGCCTCCTTCCTGTAGTACATAGTGTGCTGCCCACCTGTACTGTATTCCTGGAAATATTCTTCAGTGGCTTAGCAATCCTAGGAACAGGGTTTTTTGTCCTTGAGACAGAGTCTTTTCATGAGGCAGTCTGTGGGGCAGATCGCCTTGTCTACTGTATCAAGGATTTTACCACACAGACACATCAGGACAGCTGAGAGGAAAGCAGATTTGCATAGGATGAGGTTTAGATTTGTTGATTTTTAAACAAAAAAACCCCAAAACATCAGTATCACTTTGAAGGAAAAATAATATTATAAAAGCATTTAGTAGCAGGCCTTGGAGAGTCTGTAATGTCACTAGGCTTGCAAACTATTTTGAAACAGAAAGACCTTCAGTTTTGGCTGATTTGTACTCTATGACTTTTAGTGGCCATGGGTCTACAAGCTAAGAAGAAGGGCCCAGTCTATCTTTTAGGTAAAGTGACTTTCTCCCAGATTGGAGAAAGTTCAGTGGCCCATTCTTTCTTTTCATAGACGATGCCATCACTGAAGGCATAATTATCTCAACTGCTTCCTCTCAGATGCATATACCTAAAGTGACCCAGGGTAAAGGGATATCTGGTGACTTTTGGGGAACACATAGCAGGACCCATATGTGCTAGGTAGCTTACAAGGTAGCCACAGACAGTATCCTGTAGGCTTGGCACAAGCTAGAATTTTCTCCTTTGGACTTCATGTTAGCCACAGACTCTCCCTCAGAAGATTCATCTCTTTCTGAGTAACCTCACTGTCCCCACAGTGTCCTTCTGTATGGCATGCCTCCCTCCCCAGGAGGGGATACTTAATACAAGGAGAAAAGTTGCTTTCAGTTGTGTTTAGATCATGGCTCAGTCTCATTGGCATTTAGATGAACTTTAATGAATTGAAAATGAAAGTAAAAGTTAAGACAACGACCAAGAAGATAAAAACGCATTAAATTGACAGGTGTTTGCATGACATCATCAGAACATGGTGGGTTGCTAACAGATACATTGTGCAGGGCAGTTCTTCTCAGACGTTTACTTTGAGAAACAACTAAGAAACGCGACTGTCACAGGCAAGGTCATAGAACTTTGTGGAAGTCACTTGATATGGCCTCCAACCCAGAAGGTGCCCTCACCATGCACAGAGTTTCCCAGGGTGAGTTTAATTCTTCTCAGTGTGGGTGTCACTCTTCCCTGCATGGTCAGTTTCTCGCTATGATACGATCCCATAACAACTCACTCTGGAAAGTCCCTGGTCAAGGAGGCAACTTACTCATGGCCAGCTCAGCTCTTTGTGGTAGTCCCACCTAGAAGAGACTTGGTAGCTAGCTCTCTGGTCATCAACCTAAGATTCTGGCCTACGACCTCCAGATTATGGTCACTGTACCCTTAGAAGTCTGTTCATCTCTCTTTTCTGTTAGTGTTGAGCTGTGGCTTCTCTATCTCATGGTTTATGTGTGGGCTGAATGGAGTAAGAACAGTGCTCTGTGGCCTTAGACTGTCCCACCCTAGAGAAGGACACAGGTTGACACATGGTCCTGGAATAGAGAAAAGGACGCATTTTCACAGAAGGCAGCTATTTTATACCTTCCTGCTGGATTCAGCAGCCTCAGTTTCCCCTTAAAGCCAGATTTAGAGGCATTCCAGGATACTCTCTCCCAGTGTCATCATGAGGTGCCCCGCCCCTTTCAAAAGAATGACCTGAGGCTGACGCTTTCCCGCCAATGCTTCTCTCAGGCCTCCTTTTCTTTTCCTCGGTGTTTTGATAGTTAGTGGGATGTTTATTGTCCTAACATGAATGTGGGTTTTGTTTGGGAGGTCTCCGAGCCTTCTGCATCCTCTCCTGTCAGCCTCGTTGCCTCTCCTATCATGTGTGGCATTTATGCACATCCATGCCGATGATAGTTCTGACCTCCTTTCCTACTGAATGGACTTTTCCGGGGTTTGCTTGGTCATTGGCTCGCTTCTGTACCCAGTCATTGTGAAATGCACCTCGAGCCCGCTCTGATTTGTGAGAAGAGATGCCTCAGTAGCAACCACAGCTGCTGCAGCACTCTTCAGACATTGGTGTTGCTTGATAGTTTACAGTCTGGTTCTGGCTCCTTTGTGTCCCCACTACTTAGCCTATTCCAGACTTAGAGACTTAATCCAAAGTTGTGAAGTAATATCAGTTGCCCCCTGACCTTAGTTTTAGTGACTTGAATGATATTTTTACTTCTGGATCCAGTGAAAATATAATCAATTTCAGCCATTTCTACTCATTCAGTGTCATTCTTTAGACTGGTTCCTGGCTTAATTACTTACTGCTTTGCCATTCATGGGTCATTTGAGGCAACTGGGTGAGTTGCTGCCAGTTTGTTTCTGGGGCTGATTCAGTGACCCAGCACTGGCTTCTTTTCTCAGAGTTTCTGATCCCCAGTGAAACAGGCTGCTGCCTCCGTCAAGCAGAGCGATCGGGCTGTGCTTCTGCAAACTTGACTGTGAGCTGGACACATTTTTGTGTTTGAGCAATGCCTGGGGAAAGAGAACCTTTCCTTTTATTCAGAAGGCAGAGTAAAGGCCCAGCAGCCACCTAGGGACGTCTTTGTCTCAGGGTGCCAGTCTGACTTTACTAACATTCCTAGTAAATGAAAAGGTCAGCTTCCCTTTTTACTCTTGCTGGAGCCGGGCCTCAGCTCTCCTAAGGGAGCAGCAGGGAGAGGAGCCCAAGTGTGCTGAGGGAATGTCCCTGGCTTCTTCCTGTGCAGGGGAGCTCTCCAAGCTGCTGCCCTCAGCCCTGACCAAGCCCACTCAGGCGCCATGGAACTGCGCCCAGTTCTTGTTCATACCACCATTGCAGGAGCTCCCTCCTCTCCTTGGGCAGCCAGAGAACCTGCTGTGTATCTGGCAGTTTCCTGTCAGTGCACAGGGCTTACTGCGTGAACCTACCGTCCTCCAGCAGATTCAGCTGATTGTTCTGGCGCAGCGCCTGTTTGCTGCCTCACTTCCTGCAAGGGCTCTCCCACAGAGGCCTTGCTCCTCTCTGTGGAGCATTCTGTAGACCACACCCTATCAAATGACAGCTGTTTGTCTCTCCAGGCTCATCACATGCACATGCCTGTGTGTGTACACACACACGCTTCACTATATGTACAGGTTTGTGTAGCCAACACAGTGTAGTGTCCACACTGCAGCCACACAGTCATTCTGTCATCAAAGACATATTTTTGTTGGCAAGTGCAGAAGACCCCTTCTGCCCTGGTGCTGCCCAGAAGGGAAGAACTTTGTTCAGAGCAATTCATGTAAGGTGGCTTTCTTTCAAAGGTTTCTTTTATTTTTTTAAAGAAAGTGTGTGTGTGTGTGTGTGTGTGTGTGTGTGTGTGTAAGGGCGGGCTCTCGAGCATGCACTTAAGATCTAATGAGCACACACAAGGATGTACATATGTACATGTGCAGTTGCCCATGGAGCACAGAGAGGGCATTGTATCCCTTGGAGCTGGAGTTACAGTTGTGAGTCACTCAACACAGCTACTGGGAACTGAATGAGGATACCTGGGAAGTGTCATGTGTGCTCTTAATCTCTGAGACAGCTCTCCAACCCCTAAACATTTTTTCCCTGAAGAATAATTTAAAACTATGACTTAAAATCACGAAATTTGTCATTTTTAAATACTGCACCACCAACAAAAATAACGCTGTAGGGCCCAGAGAGTTGTCTCAGAGGGTAAATGTGCTTGTTGCAAACTGACCAGAGCTTTATCCCAGAACTCGGGTCGCACAAGCGGAGAATAGATTCCTGTAAGTTCTCTCTGTTGTCCACATACACACGAGCGTAAGGTAGATACAGAAATAAATGGGGAAAAAAAGTAGGCCCACAGAAATTAGAAACTATTATGGAAAACTATAATCAACTCTAATATACTGAATACATAGTAGTCACTAATTTAACTGATTGCTGTATTGTCTATACTTATAACTTAATGTTGTCATGAAGACTGTAAATCTATGACTTTACACTGACTCCATTTATTATTATTATTATTATTATTATTATTATTATTATTATTTTATAGAGTCCTATTGAAGGGTCACCTCTCACTAGGCAGCTGCCCCTAGCTCTTTCTTTCATCAGCTGTTTGCATTACAGCTTGGTTAATGCCATATGATAAGTGCGGGACTATCGCACTATCAGGAACGGTAGTCTTACAGGTCTTCGTGTGTACAGTGGAGAATGCATATACATATGTAATCTTACTACACTTTGTCTTAAAGGGGTCCTAATACTCTTGGACTCCTACTAGTTTTGTGAATCATGCAGGGTTTTGGCTCTGAGAGAGATGAGATGTTCTGTGTGTATCTCTGAGATGAACATACCCTTTACTAACTGCACTTCGCATCAGCAGGGACGCAGAACGAGGGATCGATCGCCAGCAGCATATTTGCTGGGGTTTCCCAGGACGGCCATAGTGCCACCAGGTTAGGCTTGTAGTCTGGTTTGTTATTGTTCTTTCGTTTTCTCTTCCCTTTTTGAAACACAAAACTTAAAAGCAGCTTGGGGAAGGAGCAGGCTTTCTGCCTGAGGCCCCTGATCCTCACAGCAGAAACCTCACTGTGTGATGGCCGTGGTGCCTGCTTTAGGCCAGGCTTTTCCTTTCACATGGCTGGGGCACAGGGAAGACAAGGTGTGGGAGAAAAGATTTTATGAGAAGATGGGACTTCAGCAAGTTGGAGACTTGGTTCCCA
>JADRCH010000241.1:1177291-1218651 GCA_019843965.1 Rhynchomys soricoides
AGGAGGAGGAGGAGGAGAAGGAGGAAAAGGAGGAGGAGGAGGAGGAGGAGGGGAAGGAGGAAGAGGAGGAGGAGGAGGGGGAGGAGGAGGAGGAGGAGAAGGAGGAAAAGGAGGAGGAGGAGGAGGGGAAGGAGGAAGAGGAGGAGGAGGAGGGGGAGGAGAAGGAGGAGGAGGAGAAGGAGGGGAGGAAGTGGAGAAGGAAGAAGAGGAGGAGAAGGAGGAGGAGGAAGAGGAGGAGGAGAAGGAGGAGGAGGAGGAGGAGGAGCTATAGAAGGAGTGGTTGTAGGAGTTGTAGTTATAGTAGTAGTGGTTGTGGTAGTAGTTGTGGCTGCTGTTGTCGTTGCTGCTGTATTCTAAGTAGAGTCCTGGCGGGCCAGGTACTCACCAAGTCTCCCAGGATGGCCTGAACGATCCTCCTGCCTCACTCCCGAGTGCTAAGATACAGATGTGTCCCACAATTCCTTGATAACGCTGGTAATATTTTTTAGAAGTGAACTGTATGTATTTACTCAAGTTGAGGTTAGTCCTAGGCAAAAGAGAGCAAAAGAACAGGTGAAGGACTGGAGATTTGCAGGCTACAAAATCAGCTGAGGGTTTTGGTACAAAGCCAAGACTGTCTTTATCCTTCTCACTGGTCTCAAGTGGTAGGTGCCAGGAAGAAGGAAGTCTAGAGCTGTCTTTGCTGCATCAGACTTGCTGACGGATGTGCTGATAGGAGTTGATGAGCACTCTTGTCAAATGCTCTGAGGCCAGAGGGCAGCCTGGCTTACGTGGTGTCACCTTCCATAGGAGATTTTCCAGTCAGATCCTTGGACTGACCTCTAACCTGTTATGAGCTTTAATGTCCGTATGAGACATCTTGGAGAGATGAACTCACCGTGTTGGAAACCTCTTTATCTTTCTTTGAGGACAGATTTGGTGCCACACAGATATATCTCCACTTACAGTTTTAATATATAAAACTGTGAGATGATGCTTTTGAATAAAACTATGAATGAGAACATTTGAGTGTCACACAGATGGCAGTACTGTGTGTTTAATAAAGAAGCGAGCTGTGTTTCTGATTGTCCACAGGGCTGTGCCCAGAACTACTCATTTAGCTTTAGTTGAGGGAAGACTAGGACTGTGAAGGAAGCAGGCATCTAGATGTTCTTGGGCTGCTGTTTGAGTCACACAGGTCTGCCTTTCAGTTCTCTAGCCAACCTCAGAAAGTCCAACATGTTCAGGAGAGAGCTGATACCAGAGGAACTTCAGATAGTAGGCGATTTTAAAATGACCTGGATGGAGGAGGGGCTTCCCCCGGTGTTTATAGCAGCCAAGCTGCTGAGGAGATTATTTGATTTGTCAGGGGAGAATAGAAAGAAAGGTGAAAAATTCCAAGTGTCCAGCTCTCTCTTGGGATAATACAGCATGCATGATGTCCAGAGTATTGGAGTCCCTTGGGTCACACGGTTGGTCCTACAGTCCCCTGGCTGTCAGTCATGTTTCATCTCTTGTCCCTGGCTGGCCATCATTGTCATGTAACCACATCCCATCTGCACATCCCAGAGATGTGCAGCCCTTAGGCTGGAGTGACCATGCATCGCTCCCTCTCACTCGTGGAGCTGCCATGATGCCTCTGTGGGCTCCTTCCTTAGTAGCAACACTTGGCACCCGCAGTGATGACGTTTTTGTGACACCGACTTTAGTTCTCCGCTGTTCTGCCTCTACCCCGTACGTGCCTTATGATGCGCTCTCAGCACACCACACAAGAATAGAAGGTGCTCCTCAGCCCCTACATCGCAGGCAGGACAATAGCTCAGTATATGAAAGTGCCTGCTGCCCCTGCACAAGGAGCCCAGTTCCAATCTCCATCACTCGAGTGAAAAATCCCAGTGCTGTAGGCAGGGATAGGAGGGTCACTGAGCTTGCTGGCAGCCAGCATGGCTCCAGGCTAAGAGAGAAATCCTGCTACAAGGGAATAAGGTAGAAAGTGATGGAACAGACATCTGAAGTCCTCTGGCTTTTGCATACACACAGGGGCATGCTCACCCATACATAAGTGCACCTATATCGTACACACAGAGAGGAGGCGCTATAATTCCTACATCAAGACACCAGGCATGTGTGCTCACCATACTGCTGGTCTCTTCTGGCAGAAGAGTTTCCTGTAGATGGTGGGAACGGTTCCCTTTTCAGCCTGTTCCTTACGCCTGAACTAGGCACATGCTGTGTTGGGCTAGTTAGTGCATTTGCACCTGCAGGCTGCCATTGAAACCACTCTCTTCTGCTTAGAGCAGCAGCAGTTCTGGAGAGCTGGGACTGATACCTCTCACTCTGCCGCTGTGGTGTGCACAGGTCCACTGTGCTAAATGATTCCCCCATCCACAGAGGGCAGGGACATGGGTCTCAGCGGCAGTGGCTTCTGTGTGTAGAGCCCTGGCCGTAAGTGAGCATGATCTTCCATGTGCCTAGCTTACTCTTTCTCAGACTGGCTTTGAGGGTCTGTGAAGATTTAGTCAGTAAAGTTACCCCATTTCCTAGAGAGGACTACAGGTAAAGAACACAAGGACTTTGCCAAGGGTAAGGCCTTCAGGTGGTGTGCACGCAGACCTTCTGAACCAGTCTCCATGCTGACACTGACAGCCTGTATGACCTCCCCTGGTGTGCAGAGAGATTGCTGCTGAGTCCCTTCCACATCTCAGGACTCCCTTAGCCACCCCCAGCCCAGTCCTTTCCAAAACCATCACCTCATACAGAAATTCCCTCCCCGAGTGATGAAGAGATGTTTCAGGGCTTTCCACTAGGACTGTGTAAGGCCAAGACCTGCACACAAGGGTGATGAACTGGGGTCAGGATTGTTCTAAGACCAGGCAGAGAAGAGATCCTTGCACCATCTTTGTCTCAGAGATTTTCTCCCTGTTATTTCATTTCCCAAGACCGTCTTTCTCTTTGTGCCTTGGTCCATGGCCGTGCCTCTGGATGCATTCAGCCCAATTGTGGGCACAGTTTTCTGCAGAACACCCACCCCAGCTTACACATCTTCAGGACTCAGTACTAGACTGAAGGCCTGGCCATGCCTTTTAAGGCCTCTAGGGGGCAGTGTTGCCTTCACCTGTGTCTTGCTGGTTCTGTTCTGTTGTTCTTAAACACAGAACCCAGGTTGCAGTAAATTAGCATAGAACATATCTCGCTGTTGGATAAAGACGGATTTTTTTTTTTTTTTTTTTTGGCACTGTAGATTATCAGTTTGCACAGAAGTGCGTTATTTTTTCAGCCTTGGGAAACTTTGGCTTATGACTTTCACAAATATCCTAGAGAGTTAAAATTTCTTTGTTCAGAGACACTATAGGTATTGTGTTATGTCATTTTAAAAGCCTAAAAATAGACTTTGCTTAACTCAGACTTCTGTAAGGTATGCGTCAGCCCATCCTCAGTTGGTGTCACAAAGGGTCTTTCTCTAAGACTCTTCCTCAAATCGAGTGAGAATATTTCAGGCCTTTGACATCACTTTTCTAATATAGCCTCCATCCACTACCTCAGCCCGTTTCCTTGGCATCTGCACCATCCCAGAGTCACTTCCTGTGCCTTCTGTGTGGCTTTATCTCTGCAGACTTCACTGGCAGGCCAGGTGGGGGAGAACACCGTACCAGTCAATGACTGGAGGAGTCTGAA
This sequence comes from Rhynchomys soricoides, assembly GCA_019843965.1. Lineage (NCBI taxonomy): Eukaryota > Metazoa > Chordata > Mammalia > Rodentia > Muridae > Rhynchomys > Rhynchomys soricoides. Next base: position 1,180,946 of record JADRCH010000241.1, read on the forward strand.
CATCCAGGATGTGGAGGGGAAGTGCGTGCGCGCGTGCGTGCGTGCGTGCGTGCGTGTGTGCATGCAAGCTCTGCTGGGTGCAAGGGCAAAACTTGACCCCTACATACTCCTGGCACTTCCCCTAGAATCCAGAGGAAGCGATTTCTATAGAATCCAGCAGATTCCTCTTACACCTTTTCTCAGACTCTAGTATCATACGCTATTTTAGGGGTAAAAGGATTTAAATGTTATGTTTGCCAGACCAAGTGACTAGTTTTGGATAATTGAGAAGCCTAGATACATTTTGAAAGGTACTTATAAAAGATGTAAAACTTTATGAATTGTCTGATTATGAGATTTTCTTAGAAGGAAAGGCAGCAACAGTGACTGATCTACTGGTTTATTCTCTCTGTAAATATAACCTCACCCACTCTATTAGGCAGCCCTGAATTGCCATTCACATTAGCCCATGGCCTATAGGTGAAGCTGAGTAAAAAAGACCAGGTAAGGAAAGGCCAGTGCTTCTGCCCGGCAACCTCTCATCTGGTTTGAGCCAAGGCAGGCTGTCAAAGACAACCCCAGTCACATGGGGCAGGATCCTCTGTCACTGTGCTGTTACCTGCATGCGTACCTGTGTGCTGCACGTCGGGGTGACCCCAGAGGCTCTCTCTGATTAGCTCTTTATAAATGTATCAGAGATTGTTTAAGTGATTTGTAACTCAACTTCAATAACATTTGCCCGGACAAGAGGAATTTGGCAGATGTCCCCTCCAGCATAGGCACCCCACTCCCCCCTCATCCCACAAGGGGGCTTCTAGAGTCCAGGTACAGTGAAGGTCGGGGGAGAGCTGTCAGCCCCTCCCCAGACCAGACCAGGTTCCCTGGGCTCAACACCTATGTGCAGGAGGGATAGTGACCAAGGTGAAAGAGCAGGTTTGCCAGCGTGGTAGGCTGTTCATTCATTTATGCAGTAAAGTTGCTGGGTCAGCTTGAGCAAAGCACATGAGCTCAAGCAGAAGACTGCTGACATTTTAGGAGATGTGAAGTCAATGATTTTTATTTCCACTGCTTGTAAACAGAATTAGTACAGATGCAAAGAAACACATCGTTAATAAATATCTGTGTTGGGAGGGTGGAGGGCTATGGTAGTGCGCGATCAAGTGTATCTGGCATTGGAAACAAGTGGGTGAGTTGTGCGTGCGGTTAGCCACACACCTTGCACCGCCACCGGTCTGGTGGAAGGCAGGGGCTAGCTTAAGGAGAAGTCCACTGACCTGGTCATCGTAGGTTAAATATGTGACTCCTTCAGTAAAACAGTGCAACCCGCTTTGCTAAGTGGTTGGTTATGCGCAGGGCTGCATATGCTTTTGTTTCTTTGAGAAGAATCCTGCCTAATCAGTTAAGTTGAATCCATCCTATGTTAATTACAGTGGGCTCAGCTTGCGGGGCACACCTGTCTGCACAGCGCTCCACCGCATCTTCCCTCACTTGTTGTCTTGGTAACGCCTCCGTGGGCATTGGAATCCGTGGATCCTGTCCTGCCAAGCCGGGAATTAGCTGACATATGTTGGACCACAGAGCTATGCTTTGCTAAAGAGGTTCTCCAGCCCAGGCCTTACTCCAAACCTTAAGGCAGTAGTCATACTAAACAGTACCACTGCATTACTACTGTGCACTGGGGTGCTGATGTGTGATTCAGGTGGTACCACTGTGCACTGGGGTGCTGATGTGTGGTTCAGGTGGGACAGCTGTCCAGTTCCATGCTGGTGCCATTGCAGCCCCCTGGAGCACTGTGTGGCAGTATCTGGAATTATAATGCAGTACAGCCTACGGCAGCCGAGTATGGGAATCGCAGAGCCAGCTGGGAGATCTTCAGGATCGTGACGCTCTTGTCCTTTTCATCATTTGTAAGTGCAGCCACTGTGCTGACAAGCAGGGAGCAAATGTAGAAACAAATGAACACGCAGGTGAGGTCCTTACTAGCAGAAGACCTGGGCATCAAGGTTTGCCGGGTTCCTTCGCCTGGGGTCCTTTCCCCTTGATCTACAGGATGAGTCAAGCAACCTTCATCTAAGTCTGCGCAAGTAAAATTCTTGTTTTATGAAACTTGACTGTGTGCACAAAGACAGACAATGCAAGAAAAGTTAACACATATTAAGTATCTTAACTAGTAGCACCTTGGGTAACTCGACTGAGAAATAAGCCCTTTACCAGCACTTTTCTTGTTTAAAATGACCTACCAAGTTCAAAACATCTATTGATATGCAAGTAACAGGAAGAAGATATTTTATATCTGCGTACTGACTGTCCAATAAGCAGGCAGAGTTGATGTTTTAAGCTTTCCTGTATTGGAAAATATAGAAATGGAATTCAGGTTCTAAATCCCACTTGGGAGGAGCCAAGGTCCGCTGTTAACACACTGTCTTCCCAAAGTAGGATGAACACGCTATGTGACAGGCAGCTGGCCCTGGGTATGGTCCTCTCGGGAGCACATGGCTCCATCACACAGGTGTGGTGGAGACTAGTTTAGCCTAGTGTGCTCTCCTCTGCTTCGAGGGACCTGAAGCACTGCGCCTGCGTGGTGGTTTAATAGGGACGTGTAATACCTCTGCTGAAATTGAAGCAGGAGTCAGGTCTCAGGGTGCCTCTGTGCTCCCGGATGGACGGATGTTTCCACGCCACTCAGACTGAGCCTCTGCAGAAGGGCAGCATGCCTTCTCTTCCCTTTCCTTTTTCTCCCTGGTGACGGCCTCTTCCGCTTCACTGCCGGTTTATTTTTGCTCCACGATGCGGTGGCACGTTGTTCTTTCTGTGCATGTGTCCCACTAGTTGCTGGACTCTCCAGGAAGCTCTCTCTCCTCTTCCCTCCCCCTTCTTCCTTCCTTCCCACGCCACCATCCTCTTCCCCATGTGAGTGGTCCAGTCTCGGCAGCACTCACTCACTGTGCCCTCTCCTGTCCGCAGCTCTGGACATGGCTGGAGGAGCTGCAGAAGGAACTCCTGGACGATGTGTATGCCGAGTCGGTGGAGGCCGTCCAGGACCTCATCAAGCGATTCGGCCAGCAGCAGCAGACCACCTTGCAGGTGACCGTCAACGTGATCAAGGAAGGGGAGGATCTCATCCAGCAGCTGAGGTGGGCCTCAATCCCCCATCCCCCACCCCACCTGGCCCCTCACAGCTCCAGCGCTGCACAGCGGGTTCCTGCCTCTATCACTCCTTGAACTGATGTAGCTCTAGTGTCCTCTCTAGAAGGCTGGGGAGGGTTTTCTTGTCATTCCCACCCCCAACCCCCCTGAGTCTTTCAGCTGCGTAATTGTTTGTCTTAACCTTAACTACTGTTGGAATTTAATTTCTGTTAGCATTTCTTCTTTATAAAGGGACGAGGTTGAATCTCTTTTAAGATCACATCCTCTGGTCCCAGGGACCTGCCTAGAGGTGTCAAAACTTTATCCTGCAGTGTTCCTTTGGGCAGGAGGCAGGGCCAGCTTGTCTTTGTTTCCTTTGAAGGCAGAGTTTGTAAGTTCCTTTTATTGAGTCACAGGGTACACTTAAGGGTAGCCTCCTGCTCCAAACTCATACATCACTCAGGATAGCTCAAGAAGAGTAACTAACTATTTAGAGTAGCTATTTAGCCTTACGTGATAGTCCCTTCTCTAAGAGAGGGAAGCGTTAATTAGTAAGGGTTTCATTGATTACATTAGAATTAACTTCTCAGGGAGGAGGGCCACCACTGCAGTGACTGGGTACCAGCGGTTCTCTCTACTTAAGGCTCTCCAATGTAGCTTTCTGTGATAGTTGACTTCAGTGAGAGCCATGCAAAGCATGGCCATGGGGAGCACAGCCATGGGGAGCACAGCCAGGGCTTAGCAGCCTCAGGCTTGGTTGGGCAGGCTGCCCGGAGGAAGGGGCTGGTGGTGTTTTGCTAGAGGACCGTGTCTTCCCTTTTCTGAGACAAAGTCCAGCTTCCTGCCGGCCTTTCCCTGAAGATTTGCGTTGCCGGATCTGGTGTCTAACAATGTGAGACTTTGCCATCCAATTCCTGTTTGTTTCATTGAAGTCCCATCTCCTTCCACACCCGCACAGGGACTCCGCCATCTCCAGTAACAAGACCCCTCACAACAGCTCCATCAACCACATAGAGACAGTGCTGCAGCAGCTGGACGAGGCTCAATCGCAGATGGAGGAGCTCTTCCAGGAGCGCAAGATCAAGCTGGAGCTCTTCCTGCAGCTTCGCATATTTGAGCGGGATGCCATCGATGTAAGTGGCTGGCCCCACCCTGGAGCCCCACCCTGGATGCTGTCCTGTGTCCTTTCCACCCCTGAGCCCCTACCAAGCAAGGAGAGGGGTGAGACAGAAGGAAGGCCCCCGGAGGCACCGGCACTTCCTTGGCCATTGAGGAGGCCAGGTGATCAGCTCTATACTCTAGAGCTTAGAGCTTGGTGGGAGATTGCAGAGGACCACACAGAAGACCAGGAAGGCAGTGCAGGCAGCAGGAGCAGAGTGTGCTAGACAGGGAGATGATACTCAGGCTGAAGACGCTTGGTGGTGTGGGTGTGCATGGAGCATCAGGGGCAAGCGCAGCTCTTGGGCAAAAGGAAGCGGCAGGTGGCAAGACAGAAGAGCGTGAGGCCAGGGTGTAGAGATGAAGAGGACCCCCCCCCCCCGACCAGGAATCGGCCACTGCCTTCCCCACGGCAGATCAGCCCTGCTTGAAGAGTGCAGAATGACACTGCCCTCTCCTCTTGCAGAAGGAGAGAGAGCAGCCTGGAAAGGTGGGAGCTTCTCCCCCCCCTCACTAGTCCCTCTATTTTCTGTTTTCTCTCTGAATAAAGGGGCTGATTGTATCCCTTGTATCTTAAGGACTAGAAATCGACTCCCACAAAAGTGCCCTCTGGCTTTTCTATAATTTCTACCGAAAGCGTACTTTTATATTTGATGTGTGCAGAGAAGAAAGACATGCTCTTCTTTTATCTTTATTCTGCAAAAAGGGGGGCGGTCTGTGTTCTGCAGAGCAAGCTCTTTCCTGCTTGATGTCGTGGAGCAGAGTTAGTCTGAATGGATGAGACTGAACTGTCAGACACTGTCAGAAGAACTTCATAAAACTTCGTAGCCTGCCTGAGGCTCGTGTCCTGGAGCCTGGCCGCTTACATGCCTGGCAGTCCTCACTCCAGACCTTTGGACTGCCAAGGTCTAGCCTGTGACTGTATAAGTCTATCTCACTCAGCACCTCTGGGATGCTCAGGTCTAGCCTGTGACTGCAGGGATCTGGCAGTGCACTATTATGGGACTCACTGGCTCTCCTGGGTTAGAGCTCATCCATAGTGCCTGTGGCGTATGCAGACTGGCTAGGCCCTGAGGTGCCACCAGAGGCTTGGGGATTGGCACAGAGGAGGCAAAGGCCCACACCACAGACTGCCCTTGGTTCTCGTAGCTCTAGGAAGATCCTGTGTGAGCAGCCCCTGGGCTGCCCATCAGCCCCACCTTGCATGGCAGCTCTGGAGATGGCAGAGTCCTCTGGCAGGCACTTCTAGCTGGCTGCTTGTCCAAACCCCAGCTGGCTGCTTGTCTGTTCTTCACAAAAGAAGCTTTTCTCTATGCTTCTTACTGTTCTGCTCAGGTTCTGAACAAGAAGCTCATTAATCCTCCACACTGGCAGAAGCCGTAAGCCTGCTCCAGTGCTCTCCAAGGCTTGACCTTCAGGTCCCTGTTGAGACACACAGATGACAAGCTAGAGTCTCCACAGTGGAGACCCTCTGGCCTGGGCCTGCCTGGGGCTCAAGGTGACTGTAAACAGAGCAAGCCTGTTTTCTTCTGGTTTCAAGTTATGCACTGTTCTGAAACGTAGGGGCCTCTTGAATATCTTCAGTTACAAGACAGAGCAAGCAGGAGATTTGTTGAAGATTCTCCCCCAGAACCGTTTTGTAGTTGAAAAAAGTTTTTATTTTATTTGTCTTAATGCTTCTTAGTTGCAATTTAATCAAAACCTGATCAGGAAACACAGCACGAGCTTTCCCTGCGTGGAAACTACAGAATAAACTCACTAGGGAAAGCCTGTAGGCGAGGCAGCTTGCCACAGACACGGTCAGTTGTGTAGACTCACAGCACTTTAGTGTGTAAGAAAATGGCCTTACTTTGGCATCAAAGTCTTTCGGATAAAGATAAGCAGATAAAGTCCGCTCATCAAAAATCTGTGTGTGTCATCACTGCTAATACGATTCACTGTCACACCTGATGTTCCTCTTCCCTGGGGTCTGAAAACGCACGTGTGAAAGAAACTTCCCATAAGAAAACATTAAGGTAGAACTCATGGTCATTTTCCTGCCTTCTAAAAATGAAAATTCCCGTAAGTAGACATGAAGGTAGAACTTTCGGTCATTTTCCCACCTTCTAAAAATCATGTTCCTGGCCTGTGGATGTGGCTCATTGCTAGAACACTTAAAAGGATGTACACAGCTCTAGGCTTGATCTCTAGAACCCCCAAAATATCATCTCTTTCTCATTTATTCCATGACTGATGCATTAACATTATTTAATATTATCAGCTTTAAGAAGAAGTACAATTTAGTCATGTTAGTACACATCACATGCAAATTCCATTAATAAAAGAGTAAATTAGGAAGATCCATCCTGTAGGCGTTCTGAAACCTGTCTTCTCCCTAGACTCTGCAAGCATTGTCCCATGCTCAGACTTCCATGCTGACTCCGTTCGTGTTCATATGCACGCACAAAGTGAGGGCCCTCTGGAAAGGCTAGCCCACTGAAGTAGACAGTGTATTCTTTCTCAGTGAGCTCTTCTTTTCTTCTGGCTTTTATGACTTAAAATCTTATTAGGCAAGCCTTCAAAGCTGTTCAAAGGCAGAGAGCGACACGATGAGGTGCCCATGGGGAAGTCCCCCAGTTAGCAAGACCGTGTTTTTTGCTGGTTTCCTTCATTGAATGTTGTGGCAGAGTATTTCAGAGACTCTGCCTGTCCATCATCCCTCTCCTAAAGATCTCTGCACTGTAAGGCCATTCCAAACTCACTTGGAGCACAAACACCTCACCTGGACTCTCCTAGTACAGCATGTGTTCAGGTTTACACAGATGCCTTCATTAGGAGACATAGGGTCAGTGTCTTCTAAGTTTGTGCATTCCGTGACATCTTGACTGTCATGGCTCACTTGTCAAAGAAGCCGAGTCCCACATAATACATTTTCTCCCTTGACTCTTGGTTACTCCTTTTCCCTGGTACTTCCTGTAAACACAGGCCTCGAATGGAAATCTTCTTCAGCCAGATTCTGGTTTGATGTAGGAATGTTCTAGAGGTGGTTCTTCATGGCTCCACTATTGAGCAGCCATATCCTGCTATCCCATGTCTGTAGGTGTGTTCAAATGCTGGCATCCTCGTGGCTGGTTGATCCCCTCTTGGCCTTTGCCACTATCGTTTACCAGGCCCATGATGGTTGGCTGCTGACTCACACTGTGAAATGTAGCCGAGGCCGTTTAAGTCCTGCTCATGCATAGATGCTTTCCTCTCTCAGATCATCTCGGATCTTGAGTCTTGGAACGATGAGCTTTCCCAACAAATGAACGACTTCGATACGGAGGATCTGACGATCGCTGAGCAGCGCCTGCAGCACCACGCAGACAAAGCCCTGACCATGAATAACTTGACTTTTGACGTCATCCACCAAGGACAGGATCTTCTGCAGTATGTCAATGAGGTCCAGGCCTCCGGTAAGAAAGACCCTCCTCTTTGAATCACCACGGGACTAGGATGACTGGGAATACCACAGCCTCTACTAATGAGCCATTACCTGCCAACACGGGTTCTTTGACAGGAAGCGCTCTTCATCTTATTTCACACAGTATAGTCACACTTAACTTTATGCTTAGGAAACTTATCCTTAAATTTCTTGAGAATTGTTTCAAGCAATAAGAACTTTGGAAAACTGTTTGTTGCATTTGTGAGTGAAATGTAAAAACTCATTGAAGTGTTTATTTAGTTTCAGTGTCCAGCAGATGGCGCTGTAAGCCCTGTATGTAAATGCAGTATCCAGTGCTTACCCAGCAACATCCTGCTCGCTTTAGCCTCTTTTACACAGAGTAAATTAAATATTTCCTGAAGTCTGAGCCACTCGCTCATTTGTCAAAGCTGCTACCCTGTCATTAAGTCCTGGAGGATCAGCTCATCTGTGCACCCTATCACACCCTGGTTGCTGAATATCTGTATAAAAGCATCTCTGCTGGCCTGGGTCTCCCTGAACTTGGCTGCTAGTGCAGGTGGCCCCCCTGTGGGCACATTTTCACAAGACATACTAGGTAGTGCATTGGGTAAGAGATGTTGACCGGGGGTGAGTTGAATACCGGTCGTCCACCACTGTTTGCAGGTGTGGAGCTGCTTTGTGACAGAGATGTGGACATGGCCACTCGGGTTCAGGATCTCCTGGAGTTTCTTCATGAAAAGCAGCAGGAGTTGGATCTAGCTGCTGAGCAGCATCGGAAACACTTGGAGCAGTGTGTGCAGCTGCGCCACCTGCAGGCCGAAGTGAAGCAGGTGTGTGGTACTGAGGGATGATGGGGAATTCTTGACAGGTCAGCCCCAGGGAGAATTTACCAAGTCCTGCTGTGTAAGGTTGTTCTTGCCCTTAGACAGCATTTCATGGTAAAAATGGAGCCCACGCCTCCCTGGGTGGCCAGCCAACGGGCGGAAGAGCTCCACACTCAGCAGCCACAGCTCTTGAGTGTGTCACGTACCCTTTCCTATTTGGTGGTCCCTTGCTTAAAGCACATTACTTCCTAGGCTAAGGAACTGCATGATTTCACCCTAAACGTTTATTATTCTGGATGCAGTCACAGACTGCAAGTCTAGGCTTTTCTTGAGTTAGCTGCACACTATATATAATGCCACATTTGGGACAAAGCTAAAACGGAAATGGATTAAATGCCACTAGAGTCTCATATAGATATCGCATTATATCTCGTGGTGGGGGATAAAGGGGAGTTTCCTGATGAGGGGTCCCCATGGAGGAGTGAGACTGTTATATTCTGTCCATGGCACAGAAAGCCAGCGTTGGCCTTGTTGAAGGAAGTGCTGGGAGCCTCAGCCACGGCCTGGTGTGGTGCAGACACGGGCCATGTTCACAGAAGAGCTCATGCTCCTGGCACCACAGTGATCAGGGGAGCCTGCTACTCTCTTGTGTTACCTTAATGTTACTAGTATTGTACATTTAAAGGACACACAGCATTGTAACCTGTGAGTGTTTCTTCTTGCCTCAAGAAAAAACACTTATTTAAGGAATGACGTAGTTATCCACCTTACAAACTGTCTTTGCTAAGACTGTAAAGATGGCTTTCAGAAGCTGGTCTGCCCCTGTCGTGAGTGAGCAGCGGTGTTTACCCATTCCATGGCCCTGTGATACACCAGGCTGAGACTGTGGGTACTGTCCCTGGGTTACCAATGTGCACTGTGACCAAAGCAACTTGAGGAGGAAGGAGTTTGTTTCACTCACAGTTCCAGTCAATAGTTCATCATCAAAAGCAGTGAGGGCAGGAACTCATCAGTACAGGAACATGCAGGCAGGAGCTCATGAGAGACCATGGAGGGTGCTGCTCACTGGTTGCTCCCCATGGCTTATTCAGCCTGCTTTCTTATAGAACCCAGGGCTACCTTCCCAGCATTGGCCCCACCCACAATGGGCTGGGCCTTCCCCATCAATCACTAAGTAAGAATATCCTGCAGGCTTGTCTATACCCCTGTAGTGTGTGAACTTGAGTCTCATGGTTTGGCCCCTGTGCATTGCGTTGCAGCCTATTGCACGTCTGGGCTGTAGTATCATTTAACATGGATAGTACACAGAAAGTCAGTGAAGCAAGCGAGTTGCCCTTACTAAGCAAGTGGCCAGTTTTACTATGGGTTAGGTGAGAGTCTGAACAGCAAGTAGCAGGACTTGCCTCGAGTGTCAGAGAACTCATTCAGTGAGCAAATTTGCTTCATAACATGGAGCCTGAACAGTTTTGGTCTGTGTTCTCATAGCCCGCTCCCTCCACTGTCTTCAGAAAGACAGACCTGCAGTGCCCTTGAGGCAGTGTCTGTGGTGAGAGCCCTGTGGGGACTGTAGACTGTGTTGGTAGGATCATAAGGAGGTCAGAGCCACCTCCCTACCAGGACCTCTAGACCAGTGCTTCTCCACCTTCCTAATGCTGCGGCCCTTTAATACAGCTCCTCGTGCTGTGGTGACCCCCAACTGTAAAATACATTCATTGCTAGTTTTGCTACAATTATGAATCATAATATAAACATCTGTTTTTTCCAGTAGTCAAGTTTACCCCGTGTGAAAGGGTCATTTGACCCCAAAGGGGTCACGACCCACAGGTTGAGAGCCGCTCAGGACCACTTTGCAGATCCACTCCCCATCCCATGTGTTTTGCAAGGCACTGGAAGGACCACTGCATACAGTTACCCTCTGTCCTTTTTCAGGTGCTGGGCTGGATCCGAAACGGAGAGTCCATGCTAAATGCTGGGCTCATTACGGCCAGTTCACTGCAGGAAGCCGAGCAGCTGCAGAGAGAACACGAGCAGTTCCAGCATGCGATCGAGGTAAGGCAGTGTCTGTGGGTGGACCCTGTGACATGGAGACCAGCCTGATAACCCTTGACGTTACACCCCTTGCTGTAGTGAGCCACAGCCTTCATGGGAGAGAATGACAGTACTCATTGGCCCGCCATTGATTGCGGGAAAAGCAAACAGCCCACAACTGTAGAGGATTGAGGACCACCTTGCAGCAAGTGTCCCAGTGGTCAGAGCTCCTTTCTGTCCCATGAAACAGCCCTAGCAGGATGCAAGGCCTCTGATTAGAAGTGTCTTAAATCAGGGGGCTCAAATCAGTCTGAGCTGAGTGAGGTGTTTTAGCATCTTGCAGCGTGTTGGGGTGTGAGGGGTCTCTCACCCTGAACAGGGACAAGAAATGCTTATGACTACACTCTTCGTGCTACTTGCGTGGAGGCAGCAGGATTCACTTTGATAGACTGAGGGTCCAAACTGCACCAGACAGTGGCAAACAGCCTTGCTGCCCCAGGCAGCTCACCCTCTCCGTTAGTGGGTAATGGTTGTGATGGCTGACCTCAAAGTATAGATAGGCAGGGTCTCAAAGGGGGTTCTTGATAATAGAAACCAAGGTGTTAGCTGGAGAAAATGCCACAGAGGTCAGGACTAATTTACTCCTAAGGCTAGTGTCTGCCAGAGGTGGCCTCTTCCTGAGGATGTATCTCCAAGCAGTGTTGCAGACCTGAACAGCTGCTGTGCCGGTAATCAAGCTTAAGTATCAGTCATTTGGGAATCTGTCTCATGGTCAGTGTCGTAAGGGATCATAGTATCCGCTGAAATGCAAGGTTTTCTTCTCTTTGAGGCTCAGGTGCTGCATGAGCAGTCAGTACCTTGTGTTCTCCATTTTTCCTGGAGAGCCCCGGCATCAGGGCTTGCGGTGTGCTCCGCTCTGTGTGTGGCATGGAACATATTCAGTCTTTTCTCTTTATTTTTTCTTTTCTTTAAAAGAAAAATCACTAGTTCTTCAAAAACACTTTTCACTAGAGTCCAGAGCTTCGGTTGAAAATGAAAATGAAAAGCATTCGCTCTGAGCCCCGTTTTTCCACTTGTTGATTTGCCTGCACTGGCTGTTATGAGAAAGCCAGCAGGGATAGTAAGCGTGACACGCTTCAACAGAGCTTTAGCATATCCATTGCTAAGAGTTGGTCCTGTTGCTTCTGACTGGAAAACCCCACAGCTGAGTGTCATTCTGGGAAGTCATAGTGGTCTTCACCCTTCATAAGATAAATCAAACATCAGCCTGGCTGGGGCAGGCTGGAACTGCCCTGAAGTACCCACCATACTGCCAAGCCTCCTAGCGAGTAGTAGCTCCAGATGTCTCCGTCAGCCAAGGAGAGCAGCCGAGTGTCTGCCGTTAATGTGTGCTATTCTGCTGAATGCGCTTTCCCATCTTCCCCGTGTCTAGAAAACGCACCAGAGTGCGCTGCAGGTACAGCAGAAGGCCGAGGCCATGCTGCAGGCCAACCACTACGACATGGACATGATCCGTGACTGTGCCGAGAAGGTCGCCTCGCACTGGCAGCAGCTGATGCTCAAGATGGAAGACCGCCTGAAGCTTGTCAACGCCTCTGTCGCCTTCTACAAGACTTCAGAGCAGGTTGGGAGAGAGGGAGGGCCTGTCCCTAGGCTCTTCCAAACTGACTGCTCTGGGCTTACTTTCGGGATAGCTCTACCACCATTGACATAGCCATCCGGAGCGACTCTCTCGGGTCCAAGTTAAGCAGGAAAGACATGCTCTTAAAGGTATCCTTGACTTTAGCTGTCAAAGTAGCTGAGAAGACCGTTTTCTTCCCTCTGTTATGGAAAACACCAGGCAATGGGAGTTCAGCTCTGGCTTCGTTCCTATTCTGAAATCCCCCTCTGCCTGTCGTGAGCCAGGTGAAGCGTAGGCAGCCTCTGGTGGTTTTAGTCTTTCCCCTACCTTTGCCCCCCCAGAACAGATGACACTGCTCCCAGCTGTGCTGGGGAGGTGGCAGACGTGGGGTGACTTCTGAGCCTGGAACTTGATTCCCTCAGGTCTGCAGTGTTCTGGAAAGCCTGGAGCAGGAGTACAAGAGAGAAGAGGACTGGTGTGGTGGAGCTGACAAGCTGGGCCCCAATTCTGAGACTGACCACGTCACCCCAATGATTAGCAAGCACCTCGAACAAAAGGAAGCCTTCCTAAAGGTATGGGGCTGGTTCTGTTGGATATTGATGTCACACTGATTGGCTGTTGAGGGCCACAGGGTCTCCTGGTTGATTTAGAAGTGATTGTTGTCGGTTTCTGGTACACACATAGATAGATACTTTGGGAGAGGCCCCAACGCTTGCCTTGTGTGGAAAGTGATGGAGTGATAACATCACTGACTGGCTGATCCCACGCACGCTGTCTGACTAGTTTCACGGAGAATGAGCCACAAGTCTACGAATAAGTATTGACTGAAGTTACAATGCTGAGGAACTTTGTCACTGAGACAAAGTTACTGCTAACCAGAAACCCATGAATTTTGCAGACCAAAAGTAATTGGCTAGTTAATTTGGTGAAGCACTATACTATAGCCTCATTAATCCTTGCTTGGAGATTCAGCCTCTTTAGGTCTATAGACTGTGTCTCAGAAGATGCAGAAACACCCAGTAGAGAGACCCTAGTGCCTGTGGCTGAGGGACGGGCGAAAGCACCTGCTCTGGGATCAACCTGTGAGTGAATTAGTCCCGTGCAGACAGGCTGTGTTTTCCCTTGGCGGACTTTGAGGAGTGCTTTGTCGTGTTTTTATGTGCGTGCTGTTGGCTCACACATAAGTCACAATTGTGCATTGAAATAGTTAAATTTCTTAACTGGACACATGCTTGCCTGCACACCACACTTTTAGCTTCTGAGTGTCACAACCAGCAGCTCAGCCCATCAGAAACGTCACTTTACACAGTTTAGTTTCTCTCCCTGCTTCAGCATTCTGACCCCCACCCTCACCACCAGAGACACCATTTCCTGGCCTGTAATGATCTGTTTTGTGTCTAAAGGCCATCTACTGACAGGAGTATTGTTTCGTCTGGAAAACTGAGTTGTGACTCTTCATTAGGGACCTTGTAGATATTTTGTTGTTAAGCAGGTTGGGATGGGACAAGCATTGTCGCTTCCAGACACTAATTGTGTCAAATAAAACTTTGGAGACTACTCCTAACAGGCCTTTGCCATTGGCTTCCTAATGCAAACTGCCATTAGGTGCTTTAGTTTGGAGATTTGGTCTCTTGCTCCAAAAGCCACAAAGTAGGAATTGAATTATAAAATAGATTTAGCTAAAATTGCAAAGGAAAAGCCATTTGAGTAAGTTTATAGAAAGTTTTCCTGCCCATCAGTGCTCACACTGAGGGTTTACTGTACATCGGTGATGTCACTTATGGCTTTCCCAGTGTATCAGCAGTTACCAGTCACCTGCTACCCCAATAATGCAAGACAGTCAACCTCCCCAGAACCTGAGGCTTTGACATTAAGAACTAGGGATGAGTCTGGATCCTTTGTATAAAGTGTTTATGACAGTCTCATCTACAAGGTAGATGATCCTCCAGCCTGGAAGTATTTGCTACTGTCTGGCCTTTACAGAAATCCAGGCCCAGTATAGCTGGGCCTTGTGCTTCCAGTTTCCCATTAGACTGAACTCAGTGTGACTGGGGATACAGTCACCTCTAGGCTTGGCTGGGAAAGGGTCCCACATCCTCTTTGTCCTGCTGTACAGCCTGTCCACTGAGGAGCTGTAACATAATCTGACCTTGCAAGGTCCAGGAGTCCAAAAGATATTTACTTTCTTTGTGTGTTTTTTTTTTATTTTTAATTTTAATTTTAAATAGAATTTAATTTCTGTGTCTTGTAAACAAGATGGACCAGAATGCTGTTACATAAAGCCTTGTGATACAGCCATAGCTGTATAAGGTAATCACATCACCGATACTCTGTCCCCATTGTTTCTTAGGCCTGCACACTGGCCAGGAGGAACGCAGACGTCTTCCTAAAATACCTACACAGGAACAGCGTGAGCATGCCGGGGATGGTGACGCACATCAAAGCTCCAGAACAGCAAGTAAAAAGTGAGCATGCAAACCCCCATCCCACCCCGTGCTTCCCCGAAGCTTTGTCCTCAGTGCCCAGCTCATGTCAGCTCAGTAACAAACTACAAAGAAGGGTGTGGGATGGTAACACACAGAGTTAGCTAAGTGTGTTAGTTAACACACAGAAAACATGGCATTCAGGATGATAGTTCCTGCCATTGCTTGTTATTATATGCGAGTGAACATATGATCAAGAATGCAAGCTACACTCACCTATGTGCAAAGTAGTTTTGAAAGCTGAGTCAGGAAATCATATATCAGTATTGTGGCTGTAAAGTTCTTTCAATGTTGTATACCAAAGACATGGATAATTGATAAGAGCAAACTGTTGCACAGTGTAATATAACTTAAGTATAGTATAATAGTTTTTTATTTATTTACTTGTAAATGCATAGAAAAAAAGTAGGTCTAGGGAAATTTATACCAAGGAGTTGGTGTTTATGGAAGGTTCAATAAATGAAGCAGGAGGTGTGCAGAGTATGTAGCCACCTGAACCAGTTTCACACAGCTGAGACTGAGCGGTATAAGCAAAAATGGTATCATTGACTCTTGTGTCTTCTACTAAAGACGGCTGTGGACTGCTGGGAATACTTTGTTTCTCTTACACTTACTTGGTGGCAAAGGGTTTACACACCTCTTAAACTGAGGACAAGAAGATAGAGCCATGTATGTCTTACAGGGAGCATGCCAGTATAGTCCCACAGGATGCAGCCAGGAAGTCAGACCTCATGGTTTCAGCATCTGTCAGGACCTAGAGCCACCCCCGAATCCCTGAGGGCAGTTAACTATGCTTAGGAAATGTGACTGCTGTTCAGTCAGAGCCTGCAGTGAGAGCAGAGAGAGCCCCTTCACATGCATTGCCCACGAATGCAGCACTGCCCATGCATGCAATGCTTGTGTGAAAGAGGGAGCTTAATGCTTTGATGGACTTGAAATTTCAAAATAATTTTTAAAAAATTGAATATATTCCTGTGCTTTCAGTAACTGAAATTAAAGCCCACGGGGCCTGCTCCTTCTCTCTTGAGCTCTTGGCTACTGTTAGATCTGGGAGAGGGACAATCATTGTCTCCTTTAACACAGTCACCGAGGAGCTCACAGGCCCCAGTGTGTGACTGCTCAGCTGACGCCTAAGTGAGACTCTGTCGGGCTTTCTTACAAAGCACAGAGGATTCTGGGAACTCAATATCTGAGAAGGACTTAGTGCTTTAAAGTTTGTCTAATATAACAAAATTATATTTCAGGTGTCATTGGTTTGACGTGGAATTTCTGTCTTAGGATCTCTTTTCTAAAGCTTCTTCTTTGTTCTATTAACTTCTAGAGTAGAGTGATCTTACAGTAAAAAGATTCAAAGGTACTGCCTTAGCATTCTATTGCTGTGAGGAAAAACCATGATTGCAGTGACTCTTACAAAGGAGAGCATTTCACTGGGGCTGGCTTACAGTTGGGAGGTTCAGTCCATTATCGTCATGGCAGGAAGCATGGCAGCGTCCAGGCAGGCATGGTGCTGGAGAAGGAGCTAATGTGCATCAGCGGGCAGCAGGAGAGCGTGAGCCACTGGGCCTGGCTTGAGCTTCCCACATGTCCTGATTTTTTCAAATAATGCCACTCCCCATGAGCTTATGGGGGCCATTTTCATTCACATCACCGCAGACGCCCAAATGTATATAAATTTCAGAATCCTCTTGTTGTTACAGTCGTTACAGGACTTTTGGGGTGTCCTGTATATGTATTTTTTTAACAAAAAAAAAAATTAAGAAGGACTATATTCCCATATGAAAAGCACATCTCACTTTACGTAACACATCTTGGTCACCTTTGTAAACCACTGTTTAGAGACTGGATTTCTGCCTCTTGAACGGGTCTTAGTAACTGCCTTCAGGTGCCCGCACTTCTAGGTGATTCTTCTTAGTACCAATGGTTTTGATTATTTTTATAGCACTATTTATGCAAAGATGAACTCTAGTTCAATGGTATGCCCACGTCTGTGTCATTACCTAGTGCCAGAATGCTTCATAATACAGGATCCTACCTACCCATGCCTGAGCCTCCCTCTCCAAGCCTGTGTAGTGTCAATATGCCAACAAAACAGTGAACGGCACTCCTGTTCCTTGTGTAGGGTTAAGCGTGTGTTCACATGCTTCCTGCTCCATCTTGAGTGTTCAAAATGGTATTATTTCAGGACCAAGGGTGTAACTCAGTGGTAGATGGTATGCTTTACATGGCTAAGGCTCTGTTTTCCGTTCTTACCACCATATAAACAAAAGTCAAAAACAAGTGAACCTGTGGGGCTGGAGATCAGTTCACAGCCTGCTAGCCTAGTATCCAGAAAGTGTTGGGTTCAGCACCCAGCACTTCATAAGCCAGCCGTGCTGGAGATTCTAGCTCTCGGGGTCAGAGGTTACAGGTCGTCCCAGCTCTCTATGGTGTTTCAGGCCAGCCTGGGATATCTGTTTGGGAAATTGGTTCTGTGACTTATGCGTCCCCAAGAGTTTTTCCTGGTTTTTTATGTGAACAATGTTTTGAGGGTAGCTATTAGGTGTTTTTGTTTTGTTTTGTTTTTTCTTTTTAGTTTTAATTTTTGTATAATAAGACATTTTTGCCTTCATGGCTCCAAGGTCCCCTGCTTCTCTCATTCCCTCCATCCCTTCCTAAGGGTTTATGTTCAGAAAGTGTGCGTAAGCAAACAAAATAAAAATAACAACAACCATACAGCTGTAAATAAAAACTTAATAAGACTCTCTCACCTATCCCACATTGGCTTCAGGTTTAAGGGTGAAAGAATGAGGACTCTGCTTCCAGTGCGGACTGATACCCTAGACAGGAGCGCCATCATTTCTTAGCGCAGTCTGCCTTGCTGAGGCGTGAACATAGAAGTCTAAACTAAAGCCAGTCCAGTTTTGCAGGCATGTTAATAGAGAGCAGGTACCAAGCTCTTTTCCTTTTCATGTCAGATATCTTGAATGAACTCTTCCAGCGGGAAAACAGGGTGTTGCATTATTGGACCATGAGGAAGAGGCGGCTGGACCAGTGCCAGCAGTACGTGGTCTTCGAGCGGAGCGCCAAACAGGTCAGTGCTCCTTTGCTTCCTCCTCAAGCCCTCCACCCATGCTCACACGGTCTTTGCTAGGCTGGCAGGTTTTTAGTATAAAATCCATCTCTAACACTGCATCCTTATGGCAGGAACAATCCTGTCTTTTCACTAAGTTTGTTATAAAAATAACCCCTAAGCCCTGTATGGTTCACACTGTGCAAGTGTGCCATGGTTTTCCTGAGCTGCCTTCACCTCGCACTTAAAGCTGCCAGCTGCCAGCCACTGATACAATTACCGTTTTAAAAGCCTCGTCAAGTCCTGGCTAAGTTCTTATGAAAATACAGCAGGTGTTTTCGTTTCATATTGTTATATTTATATATTGAAGAAAAAAAGCTTTCATTTTCAGATAGATTGAGCTAAATGCAGGTAAGGAATGTGTCAGAATTTCTAATAATCCGGCATGTTTAAAAAGGCGTCTTGAGTCTGGCTGATGCAGAGACAGGATGGGCTCCATTCTCCTCTTCTGAGGAGACTGTGGGTCGTGGAGGTCATTTAAAGTAACATCTGTTCACTTAGATCTTAAGTGTTGAAATCCATGTCAGTTCTCTTTGTCTTCAGTATTACCACAAGAATGCGTGTATTTTCCTTCCTAGATGACAGGGAGAAGTGGGACTAATTACATCCCCCCAAACCTGAGCGTGACTAGGTTCGGGCTGGGCGTTCTGTGTAGATGTACTGAGAGCCACCCAGGGCTCAATGTGAGCCCTGAGGTCAATCAGAGCTGACCTCTGTCCTGTCTGAGACTCCAGTGTGGGCTCTTTCTTGAACTGACATATAGCACCGCACCCCTGACACAGCCAGGTCTCATTAGCCAAAGAGAAATTAGACCTCAGCATTGGTTCCTCAGGTAGAGCACAATTTTGTTCCAAGTTGGTATGTTAGTCTGGAGACTAACAAGGAGAGCCACGTCCATAACTGCTGAGCTACCTACAGACTGGAGTTCCTGGTCGCCAGGTCTGGTGCTCTGATGGAGTCTGTCTGTCTGTCTGTCTCTCTCTCTCTCCCTCCCTCCCTCCCCCTCCTCCCTCCTCCTCCTCCTCCTCCTCCTCCTCCTCCTTCTTCTCTCTCTCTCTCTCTCTCTCTCTCTCTTTCTCTCTCATCTGTGATCAGATCCCTGCAGTGAAGTGGCAGGCTGTGGTCATGACACTCCATTCCATTTCCATTTTCCTAGTGCCTCTAAGGCCTTCCACCATGTTTCATTGTTATGGAGGCGGCTTTGGTTTCTAGCTAGGCAGTGTTACACAGCCTGTCTGTCGAACGGCTTATCTCTCAGTTTAAAGACAAGGTTCAGCTTAGAGAGGCACAGCTTTGAATCCTTCTCCTGGCATTGCTGATGGGGACCTGTCAGGGCCTGCTGTCCCCCTGAGCCCTGCCAACACAGAGTCCCAGCACTCTAGTGGACATAGGTGCTCACAGCCACTCTTGGTCAGAGTTAGCCGTTTTCACTGTGGCACACTAAAGTTACTAAGTGGATGCCACTGTTCTTAATGGCAGTACGGAGAGGTGATGGAGTCTCTATGGCACCGCCTCTGGGCTTGTTCTTCCCCTGACCCTTCCTGGTTCCAGTGCCTCCTTCTCTTATCTCCAACTCTGAATGCTGCCTCTCAGAACTTCGTGCACACTGTTCTCCATTCTTCTTCCTCTCCTCTTATCTCTCTCCCTGGAGGCTTCCCAGCCCTGACCTCTATTTTGACACCCAGATGTATAAATTTCGGGTACCTCCTCAGAGCCTCTCCACTCTGGCCTCACCAGAAGCAAAAGTGCATTCCTGACTCCCTGTGTCCTGCCCACTTTCACCGTACTCAGTTAAGAGTGACGAGGTGTGTCTGATTCCTGCCTCTCCTTTGCTGTCCATGCGTCCCACCTTTGTCTCCTTTAGTATAGGGGTGCTGACCTCCTCTCTGCCCTCTCTCTTCATCCCAGCAGACCCTGCCCTTTCTACTCAGGCTCCATTCCAGCCTCTGTCTATACAGTAGCCATGTTTGCTTCTGCAAAGAACTCCAAGCTTTGCCAGTGCCCGCTGTGAGCTCACCTGCTCTCTGTAGCCT
The DNA here is from genome assembly GCA_019843965.1 of Rhynchomys soricoides. Lineage (NCBI taxonomy): Eukaryota > Metazoa > Chordata > Mammalia > Rodentia > Muridae > Rhynchomys > Rhynchomys soricoides. Next base: position 1,200,731 of record JADRCH010000241.1, read on the forward strand.
CTGCTCCTGCCCCTTCTTTCCCGGTGGCAGGCTGAGCCGGCCCCATCACACATGTGCTGTCCCTGTGTTGCTCCTTAGCCCGCAGGTCGCAGCTCATCCTCCACCTCTCCTGTGCTCCCTCTGACAACCCCCTTACCCCCACCTCTGCTGCAGCCTGTGACTTGCTTATTCATTTGTCTTCCTTTGTAATCTGCAAGGAAGGGGGCAGCCATCTGGTTCCCCAGTTCCCAGTGACCCTGGCTACAGCCTGGGCTTCAGGCTGCTCTTATTCGTGAAGGCATCTGCCGCCACAGTATGTACTTGAGAGTGCTTCACAGTGGACACTGAATTAGTGGATCGATGTTACCTTCGCCTATATCAGTGTAAACATTGTTTCTGGGACAGAGTGACCGTCCGTAAGCACGAGGAAGGTAGATGTGCAGCTGGTAGCCCAAGTGCCCTTGACTGGAGATTTCCTGTCCATTCCTTTTGTAAATCTTTGGTACAAAAAAATTCCACAAATGGGACTGGGGGGAGGGGAACGTGGTGACGTGGTGTCTTAGGAGGTAAAGTTCTTGGGACTAAATTTGAACCCCAACATTTAAAAAAAATCCAGCTATGGTAGTGTACACTTAAAATCCCAGTACCGAGGGAAGCAGAGACAGGCCGATGTCTAAAGCTTAGTTGCTGACAGCATAGCCTGCTTGCTTCGTTCCGAGACTGAGAGGACTGTCTCAAAAAATGAGGATGGATGGCTCCGGAGTGATAGCCTAAATTAACATCTGACCTTCACACACGCACACACACACACACACACACACACACACACTGCCACAGATGCAGTAGTATATCTTAAAGAGACAGCAAAGTGGGTGTTGCAATATTAACATGTTAGAATGGATGGCTTATAGATTCTAGGGCACATAGACACGCCTATGCTATTTTAAATGCTGATTTTCCTTACTACAGCCTATGTAGACGCATGCATTTAAATAAGTTTGATTTCATTTTAGTCTCTGACACCTGAACCTCACAGACCCTTTTCTTTAGGCATTGTCATCAGGCAGGAAAGGTGAAGTCTTCTGGTGTCTGCCCAGTGGGGACCTTATGCATGGTGTAGACCCCCCCCCTCCCCCAAACAACCCTAGGTGAACTACAAATCAATCTGGGCATTCCAGGTGAACATAGTATTCTGGGAAGGAAGCCAGAGCCCTGGAAATGCACACAACCTACTTCTGCTTTCACCAGAAACATCCATGGTTAGAAATCTTTGGTTGCTTGTTTATCCAGCCTTTTGGCATGTGGGTTTCAAACCATCCTTCACCTACCCCTGTGGTCCTGAAAAGAGACATTGAAAATGAGTTCTTTGACTGTGCTGTGGTTAGATCTGTCGGCTCATAGTCATAAAAAACCCTTGAACCGTTGGTCATTGCTACATCAGTGATAGGATTTTCTTCCCCCTGCCATGATGCTCCTTTTAGAAATGTGTCTTCCCCGGGGGCTTCTCCTTGATGTGCTCCGACCGTGGCTTACATGAGCAGAAATGTTTGCTTCCCTTAAATGTTTAGCCCATGAACATTTTGCTTGGCTCCCCTCTAGGCGTTAGAGTGGATCCACGACAATGGGGAGTTCTACCTTTCCACACATACCTCAACAGGGTCCAGCATTCAGCACACCCAAGAGCTGTTGAAAGAACATGAGGAGTTTCAGATAACTGCCAAGGTAAGTCTGCAAGGGAATGGGCTTCTCGTCTGTGAGTGTGCTTGGGCTATCCCAGAATGGCCTAGAACTTACACTCCAGGGAAAGGGGGTGCTTGTCAGAGGCATCATTGAGAAAGGCCTGTAACCTGGAGAAATGGCTACCCATTTCTCATCAGCCCATCAGTGTAGATGATGTGGTATTCTTCCCAGACGGGGCCTTTATCTGTCTCACTTTGTTTACCAGTTTGTGTTCACCTGATTTCTGTGACAACCTCCAACTCTCCTGCCCTCTGCCTTTCGTTTTTTTGTTTGTTTGCTTGTTTGCTTGCTTGTTGTTTTGGTTTGGTTTGGTTTGTTTTTTCTTATTTCTTGGCTATCTTTCTCCGATTTGCTTTTTGAGTTATTTTTATCAAGTCTTGCTGTTTTTCTGAAACATGAAGATGTGTTTAGTTCTGTATTCTGTGTCATGCGCTTCCTTATCACCAATTCCTGGAAAGCATCATGGTGCCACTGCTCACCGCTGTCCAGTGCCAGCATGGTCTGTGGTTACTGCTGACAAAAGTGATTCCTGGTTGTTCATGTGTTTGTGATGCTAGAGGCATTGCCATTCTTCTCTCAAAAAGAGAACTGAACACTTCTTCCAGAAATACTGTATCTTAGCATCTATGTCTACATACACAAATTAGTAAGAATACACACAATTGTCCGAAAAGCATACCTCCCGGGAGCCGGTTCAGGTCTTTATCACTGGATGGTTTTGAATTGCTTAGAATGCCCTCACTTCTGTATGACTGCTATTTTGTTTTTCAGAGTTTGTTTTTAAATTACAGTTATTTCTATTGGACTATACATGCTATAGCATACATGTGGAGGTAGAGAACAACTTGGGGGGATTGATTCTCTTCTTTGACCATGTGAATCCTGGGGATCAGACTCAGATTTCCAGGCTTCCTGCTGCCTGCCCCACTCACTGAGCCTTCTTCTGAATTTCCAGTGGTTGCTTGGTTTTGTTTCTGGGTGTGTGTGTGTGCGCGTGCGCGCGCACGCACATGCTCTGAAATATTTTCAAAAGTATATTTTAAATAGCAGACTTGGGGTTTTAAAAGATGCTGATAATTATTTCAGATCTGAGTAAAAAAGTGACCAACCTGAATAATATATTTTTATTAAAACAAAATAAAAACAAAGTATAAGTGCTCCTATAAAGGAGCAAGAATAATAAGTGGTGGCACACCTTTAATCCCAGAACCTGAGAGGCAGAGACAGATGGATCTCTGTGACTTTGAGACTAACCTGGTCTGCAGGAATACATAGAGAGACCCTGTCCCCAAAAAACAAAACCATCTAGAACAACTATCTTGTGTGGCCCTTAACCAGGTTTGAAAATATAAAGAGGAATTTTCAACCAATTAGAGTCATAATAGCTACTTTGTATTATGCCTGTTTGTGATTTTGTTTCTGAAACATTTCTGGCTCCTCTTCCTGTCCTTGCTGGCCTCTCCTCCCTGTTTCCCAGCAGCTTCTGAGTGTGCTGGGCCTTGGGAAACCCTGGTCATGCATCATGCGCTGTGGCTACAGAGAGCTGGTCCCAGTGCACTGGGCGGGACACTGAACACTGGTGAGGGTGGGGCTTAGGCAAGGTAGAAGGTGGCCCCTCCTAGAGATACCAGAAACACCCAGAGAGCTGACTGCTCCAGCGTCTAAGGTGAGGACCACAGCTTTCCATTCTTTAGCATATGGTACATTCAGCCATATAATTTTTGTTTTGTTAGTACAGATAGGAAATCATCACTACTATGAGTGTTATAGTTCTGTATTTGTTTCTCTGATGACCCTTAGATTGGGTGTTAAGGAAGTGCCTGACATTGCATCCAGAGGTGGATCAAAGACCAGTTCTTTTCCACCACAGCTGTGGCCCACTACCACTCGGTTGACTCTGTAGCCTGTTCACTGCTCTGCTGTTGAGTTGAGTGACACGCCCACCTTGTTTACCAGGAGAATACGTATAGACACGCCCACCTTGTTTACCAGGGGAATATGTATAGGGACTTTTCCCATTATTCTTAACTGGTTCTTTCTATTGAATTTTGGTGTAGGTTTTGGAAGTATAAGACAGTAGTATGCATATCTTTATTCTTATGTTTTGTAAGATCTAAAATTGTAGGTCAGCATGTGACCATGCTGTTTCCCAAGTCTGTAGGACTATTGCTTTTGTTAAATATATGGATTAGTTATGTCAGGAGGAAGCCAGAGGTTTGGAAAGAGTGCCCCTTGCTGTCTTAGCTGTGCATTGTCATTGATGTAGGCTCTGTCTGAGTCAAGAGCTCCTTTACTGGTGGAGATTCCACTTGCGTTGTCAGGGTGGCATGAGGTTTGCCCTTGCTTGCGCCCATCAGTGTCTCCTAAGAAAGCATGTTTCTCACATCCTATAGCAAATCCTTAGCTCTAATAGGACAGTCTCCCAATTTGTTACAACGATTCAAATTAAAGCCAAGAAGAATGCACACATGACTGTCTCACTAAGACTTTTTGGCCCCGTCCCTTTGTCCCATCTATATCCAGCTCCTGGGCTTAATGTTGGGTGGAATTCTGTGTCATGACAATGACTGGGCTCTGCAAGGGTGAGGGCTGAGGGGACGTCAGAACAGCCTGACATTCGGTCTTTGCACACATTGAAGTTTGCAATCCACCACCTTGCTAAACCTCATACCGTCTTGGTATCACCTCCTGATACCTCCCTGGGTCTTTATCAGCAATGTCCCTGGTGCCAGATATGTGTGTGCTCTGTGACATAGCATGTATGCTCTCAGGCTGTGCATCCTTCCTGGGTTTCAGCACCTGAGAACATGATGAGTAGAGCCTCTAGGGAAATTTGGCTCATTCTCATTGTCTTCCAATCCTTGATGCCCACACAGGAGACCTTTCAATCTTAATGCTTATGTGAACTGTAAGCTAAGACCCACTTTTGTAATAATGGCTAGAGTTAACAAATAGAATGAGGGTAGATTCTATTTACCATAATATTTTATATATTACCATAATATTGAAATCAGTGGGTTTTTTGTTGGAATGTTTTTTGGTTTTGTTGTTTGTTTTTTGTTATTGTTTCATTTTGTTTTTGTGGTGCACAGTAGCCTTTTAGAAGGAATTTTTGGGGTTCATACCTCATATCTCTCCTTGACACCAGAAGTATGCCCTGCTTCTGGAGGTGACATTCTCACAAGAGAGACAAACAACTGTCATACAAAAGATCATAACTCACACCATGCTAGAAAATGATTAAGTAGACCATGAAGAGTGACTGGCACAGGAAGCACACTGATTTTACGGTGACCACGGGACTATTAGGAAGGTGGTGTGTATTGGAGATGTCACGGGGCCTATGGATGTCTAAGGAAATAATCTTCTATGTGGAAGTGCCTGTACAGAGAGCCAGAGGAGGACATGAGCCTGGGCTGGGTAATGTGGGCCCTCGCTGTGAGGTCTTGGTGGTTTTTGAGATTAGGGAGTTTGCCCAGAGAATTCTGCCTCAAAACATTCATTTTATAAAGCAGGATAGTTTAGGATGGGAGTTGAAATCTGACTTTGTTTTTAATAATTTGCAGTCAGTTTTCTGTATATTTGTTATAAAGATTTTTCCAGATGACAATAGGCCAGAGAGATGGCTCAGTGGTTAAGAGCATTGGCTGCTGCTCCCCAGGATCCAGGTTCAGTTGCCAGCATCGACATGATGGCCTATAGCTGTTTATCATCCCAGTTCCAAGGAATCAGGTGATGCATAGCAGTACATGCAGGCAGAACACTGGTGCAGATAGAACAGAAATAAATATTTATTTTTATAGTTTAACCAAGAAAAGCAGGTTCCTTGGAATAATAACTTGTGTCTTTGAAATGTCAGATCTCAAAGAAAATCTAGCAGTAATAATCAGGGAAAGGGTGTGAGAGATCAGGGCTGGGGAGGTCAATGCCACTGCGTGAACACATGCTGCATAGTAAGCCCTAACGTTAGAAGAAATACAGTTCCCATTGAATTCATACTTTTCTGTATCTGTGTGAAATGAAGTAACCTTTGTTAACGGAATTGCGCTCCTTCTCTTAAGGGAGGCTGCCGATTGGTGAGTTTTCCTTCTGGTTTCCAGAGGTGTGGTCCTCAAGAGCTGCTCTGGGCTGTGCTTGTTACCTGCTTGTTCCTCAAGATGGGGGTTGGAGGGTGGAGGTGTCTAAGTGAACACACAGAGAAATCATGTATCCAGCATGGAGCTGCAGTATACATGGTGCTCAAAGACCAGTAAAACCAAAGAGAACTCCTGTGTGGACCTCCTCATTCACTCATTTATTCATTACTCATTCTGCAGACGCTTACTGACCAGAGGAGACCCTTGACAGATAGGCTCTAACATTGAGCTCACAGGAACACCACTCACAGTGGAAGTGTAGAGGAAAGGTGGCCAGCCCCTACTCTGGAAGGGAGGTGGGCTGGATTGATTTAAGGCTGTCAGACAGGCAGTGTGCCACTTCCCCCGTGCTTTGGGTTTCTGGCATTCAGGTTCATGTGCCTCACAGTACTTTCCTGTTGTTTTTGCAGCAAACCAAAGAGAGGGTGAAGCTATTGATACAGCTGGCCGATGGCTTTTGTGAAAAAGGTCATGCCCATGCAGCAGAAATTAAAAAATGTGTGACCGCAGTGGATAAGAGGTACAGAGATTTCTCTCTGCGCATGGAGAAGTACCGGACCTCTTTGGAGAAAGCCCTGGGGATTTCTTCAGATTCCAACAAATCGGTGAATTGCTTTGTTCACACTGGACAAGTGGTGATCTCAGCCCCATGCCGCCTCTGCTGCTCTCATTAACTGGCCCCGTTGACTCTCTCATTCCACAGAGTAAAAGCCTGCAGTTGGACATCATCCCTGCCAGTATCCCCGGGTCAGAGGTGAAGCTTCGGGATGCTGCTCACGAACTCAATGAAGAGAAACGGAAGTCTGCGCGCAGGAAAGAGTAAGTCAGCATTCCCTGCAATGGTGAGCGGAGCATCAGAGCCTGCAGACAGGCTGCTGGTGTGATGTGCAGTCAAGTGTCTGAGACCTCAGTTGGCTTTTTCAGCTGACTTCTCTGTGTGCTGACCCCAAATCACGTGGTTTACTGTCCTGGCCTGGTTTCTCTATACCTCCCTTTCCTAACCCGACAGATTACTTGCCATTCGTAGTAGAGGAAACTAATGCTCGAATGTAGGTATTAAAAAGTTTGTGAACTATCTTCCTGACTGGAGATGAAAGACCTCCCTTACTCCCACCCAGCTCCCGCAGGTATTTTTGTGTGAGGGACAGTTTTGGTTATCACTCAGTAGGGATAGGAAGGAAAAGTGTGTCTGGTATCCAGTGGGTATGGACTGAGACACTGCTGAGCCACTTCATAGACCACAGTAGGCTGGACGTCCTGATTGTCAGCCGTGGGCGCTCCGATGAAGTGTTTTCAAATATCTTGGAATTAGTAGATGGCTGCTATTCTGTCTGACTTTGACTTACCTCATCCAAGCCATTACTGCATGTTTAGTATTTCTAGGCTCTCCATTTTTCATAAATCTTCCTAAAAATAGATTATAATAAAGAGTAGTAAGCATACAACCTAACTGAACTGAACTGAACTCGTCTCTGTTAATTTTAAGGTTCATCATGGCTGAACTGATTCAAACGGAAAAGGCTTATGTCAGAGACCTTCGAGAGTGTATGGACGTAAGTCTTTGCTTGTTTATTCAGACTGGTTTAAACTTGCTCTTTTGTTGCTGTCTGTTACTTGTTTGAGTGGTGACAGTGCTGGGCTCCTGTCCCCTGTGTTCCCTGCTAGTCCAGGAGGACTTTGGCTCTCTGCACAGATGACACAGCACACACAGCCCCTCTTGTTCATCTGTCACATGCTGGCCTGGCTGGCATTCTCTTTGTGCAGAGGACAGCAGCTTCAGACAAATGAGCCTAGCAGTTATGAGGGCACCTGGTGCTCACTCGGTCACACCCTGAATGTCTGCTGTACCTTGTGACAGAGATCCATTCCAAATCTGAAGCGAAGAGTAAGCTAAAAAAATATAGTAAATCTTTTCAAGTGTTCACAGCAACTAAGGTTTTTAAAAGATACATTTGTCGTGTTTACCTCAAGGGCCCACTTTTACATACATTTCGTGTTTGTACATAGCTCTGAGTCTGTGTTTATAGGAACGGCTGCTTCTTGGCCGTTGAGGTTTATTCTTTTTTAAATCCCTTTGCTTCCTTTCCGGCCAGACCTACCTGTGGGAGATGACCAGCGGGGTGGAGGAGATCCCGCCAGGCATCGTCAATAAGGAGCTAATCATCTTCGGGAACATGCAGGAAATCTACGAGTTCCACAACAAGTAAGTGGTGGCACTGAGGAGTGCCCTCTGTGGATCCAGTTCCTGTGGGGATCCTGCATCACGAGGAAAGATGTCCGTGGGGGTTAGCAGAATTCCATGATTTGATGGAATTTGGATAGAACCAGTCAGCTGTGTGTGTTTAAATTACCTCTTCTACTTTTAAGACACTGAATGCGGTGTTTCTGTTGTGTTCTCGTCATCGTGGCATAGACCAGAAGGTGTGCCTCCTGTGTCTGTTGGCCAGCCTCTCCCCACAGCCCCCCCAACTCTCCCAGCTCCATGGTAACCACCATTTACTCTGGACTTCTGGGATGTGACCTTTCTGGGTCAGCTTATAGGTGACACCATGACCTGTTCACACTTGTACACTAGTCTCTTCCCCGAGGAGGCTGCTAGTTTGAAGTTTCTGTTAGAAGAGATTTGAAGACCAAACTGACTGCTCTAAAGTAACAGAAAATCTCCCTAGTGAAGAGCTGCAGATTTTAACCCTGAAAATGTAGAAGACGCAGACCTTTTCCATTTCTGCCATATCTTATTAGTACAGTTTGCCCAGCACCTTCATAAGGATCATTTGTTTCTTCTCCTCCTGAAGCATCTTCCTGAAGGAACTGGAGAAGTACGAGCAGCTTCCAGAGGACGTGGGACACTGCTTCGTCACCTGGGTAAGGAGCCTCCCTCCACTGCCTGTTCTGTCTCATGCGGGCACTGAAGGAAGATGTCGGCCACTGCAAACTGCTTCATTTGCTCCCCTCTGCCAATTCTCTGCACCTAGAGAATAGTGCCTGGCCTCAAAGAGTGACACTCCCTAGAGTCACGGTAGGATGGGTTGCTATTAGTTGTACTGATGGCTTGAACTAGGACATTAAACATTCTGAGCCTCTTCTTGATGCTGGGACTCATCCTGGATGAGGGTCCAGACCCATTCAAGGAAGAGGCTCTCTATCACCCAGTTGAGCCTGGGCAATGCCTCAAGTGTGCTAGCTTTCCTTCTAAAATTCGATCCCTCATTTGAAGCTTTCCTAGTCCAGAGAACTTATTTCCCACATTAAAGGTTTTTATATTGTGACTCTTGATTTGGAAACTATACCTAAATAAAATTCTTGTTTCTTCTCTCTCTTTCTCTCCTCTCTTTATTTTTTTTTGCTATAGGCAGACAAGTTTCAAATGTATGTCACATACTGCAAAAATAAACCTGATTCTACGCAGCTGATACTAGAACATGCAGGCTCCTACTTTGACGTAAGTAGCAGATAATTAAAGAAGCTGTGAGACTAACCAAACAGAATTCAATACAGATAAAACCAGCATTGCCTACACTGCTGTTACCACACTGCTAGTTTAGTAGTTTATTTTCATCTCTCAAGTTTCTAATAGGATATTCATTTATGTTTTTATTATATTGTATTTAGTGTGTGTGTACATGTATGCTATGCATGTGATCACGGGCTCACATGTATGTGGATCAAAGGACAACTTGTAGGACTTGGGCCTCTCCTTCTACCATGTGGGTCCTAGAGGTGACACTTGGATCATAGGCCTTAGAGCAGGTGCCTTGACCTCCTGAGCCACCTCACCAGCCCCTGTTTTGGGATTTTCTTCCATGTTCTCTTGCTTTGAACACTTCTAAGCAAGTCGTATACCTATAAGACCTTTAGCTCTTTAATATGAGACAATTTATCATTATTCTTTGTATATTAACAGGGTTTAATTTTATATACAAGATTTTATATATATATATATATATATGTCTTGTGAATTTCCCAAAGAAATCTATCATTAAAGTCCTACCAATTTGACTGCCCAGTCAAGTAGATGTTCAATATGCTTGAGTAGACTTAGTATGCGTTATCTCATTTTTCAAAGATATGTTGTTTGTCTAGTGGAGGGAGAACAATAGTACTAAACGTATTTTGGGTTTCAGAAATAGTCTAATACGTGGCAGATTGTGGCTGGGGAAAGGTGCTCCTGAGTGCTGTGTACCCTTGGTGTACAAGGCCATGGGAATATTGGACTTAACTTTCTGCCTTTGCAGTTGTACACGTTCAGTTGAGACAGTCTCTCATGGGAAAGTCTGGAAGCTGGAACAAACTTTACACTTTCTGTTTCTAATGGGATCTGCCTATGGACAGCCCTGTTTCAGCTGCTGTTCTCAGGGAGCGCTCAATCTATAGCGATCCCTTCCCCAGCCTGATGCTGCCTTTCCTTTCTAATATTTCACATGCCCTACAGTGTCATGAGTAGATGACACTCAGCACCATGGCCACATGCAGATTATAGAATAGAAAGCCTATGCAGCAAGAATGTGTGCATAGCCAAAACTTGGTTTTAAAAACCCTGCTAGGCTAACAAGATGGCACATGATAGAATCCCCACAAGGTATTCTCTGGCCTTGTCATATGTTTGGCCCCCAAATAAATAGAGTGTAACTTTCAAAAGCCCCGTGTGTTTAAACATCTTTAAAGAATAAAGGAAGTTATACCTGGCAGACTTCATAATTCACATGCCTTTGGTGTGCATTGTAAGGTTAGTTTGACTTTCAAGGAGGTTTTTTATTATACTGTCCTCCATTCTTGGATCATCTTGTGCCCTCCAGTTATTCTTTTCCATGGCAACAAGCATCACAGAATACCCATCAAGTGCTCTAGTATTCACTGATAAGCAATATGAAGTGTTGAGCTGAACTGCATGGCTGGGCTTCTTGCTTCCCATGAAGACCCTAAGCACAGCCTAGATTTGCAAGCACTGTTATTGCAAGGGGCACCGTAGAGAGGCACACAGTAGACATACTGTGGATCTGTATCCTCCCCTCTGCTTCGTGTTCTCCAGAGTCCCATGCAAAGTAAACCTATAGACTTGGAGAAGTCTGTGCTGATATTTTCACACGCTTTAAGAAGAAACGGCATATAATTTCAGCGGGACCAAACACTTGTCATTAATGTGGTATTGTAGCCATTTTTAACAGTGATGACCCTATGATACAGCTTCCCCCTTTATGTTTTACTTAAATATAGGAGATCCAGCAGCGGCACGGGTTAGCCAATTCCATCTCTTCCTACCTGATTAAACCAGTTCAGCGAATAACAAAGTATCAGCTCCTTTTAAAAGTATGTATGAAACATCTTCGATCTGCAAAATCACATTGCTGTGTTGATATCTATCCTCTGTGTACATGTGTATGTGGTTTCCTTCACTGCCATTTCTTGACCTGTCTAGCTTCTTATTGAAGCAGTTACATAAGATCATATCCCCTGGTTGGACACTGAAGAAACTGGTTGGCCCTTGTCTGTAACATAAAATGGCATTTGACTGAGAAATAAGTTACTGGCTCTTGGACTTTCTGTATTCTCAGACTCTTGTGCTGAGGCACCAAACACAGCACCTATATGTGTTTAACCCACAGCAGTGCTGATCGGAAAGTCTGGAGACCATCTTCTTAGGGTCACAAAAATTCTCAGAATCATTGCTGATACGTGCCAACTTTGAGCCCAAATCTGACTGACACACAGGTTTCCCATGGACTCTGCAGCTCCCTGTGGCTGTTAGCCATTTTATAGAACATGTCCATACTGACCCCAAGGGCTTCCATCAGACTGGCCTCTGCTTTTTGTTATAATTAAGTATATCTAAAATTTGGCCTTGTAAAAATTTAATTCTGATTGTTTTCAACAGTAGAAAGGGGAACAAACTCATCACAGATGGACTGTGTCATTAATGCATGTTTTCTTGCTGCATTAAGAGTTATTTACAACTTGTCTCTGGCAGAGGAACTATGCTTCCTTGGCTGGCGATGGATGCAAGAAACATTAGCATGTAGACTGTCCACTAATCCCAGCTGTGTCAGCTACCGTCCTGGGTGCCACGGTAGGTGACTAAGCTTAAGGGTGCCTAGAGCCCTCTCAGTAAGAGAGACCTAGGAACTGTAGACCGTGGCTGTGTTCTTTTGGGCAGGTGTGTTCTATCGTGAGACATTTCTATTGGGAAAGCCCTGCCATGCACACACCCCTGCTCAACCACCCACCTCCGTTACACACAGTACCGTGCCAGGGATCAAACCAGGGCCTCACACGTGGTGGGTGAGCACTCTACCACCAAGCCACACCTCCTTTCCTGTGCTTCTGTGTGGAAATCTTACCAAGTGACTCGATAGACCATCACTACACAAATCTGCTGCTGCTATGATGAGCATGATGTAAGCAGGGAGGCTGGGTGTCGTTTGTTCGCATTCAGGTCACTTCCCCTTTGCTTCCTCATTCTACCAAAGTGCCTTGTCTCTTGTTATCCTCCAGTGTCCTCAGAATTCAAGGCTTTGTTCTTAGCTTGTGTTTCCACTAAGATTCTGCTTCCACTTCTAAATCTTTCTCGTTTTCCCAAGAAGTTCTGCTGGGAACAGTGGTAAACTCCATCATGCCTCCCCAGTGGGAAGGCAGTCTGCACAGGTGGGAGGTGAGGCAGTTTTTGTCCAGCTCCTCAGAAGCATAAATATATGATCAAAAAAAAAAAATTAAGATGCCCTACGGACTTCCTCTAGACCAGTAGCTCTCAACTTTCCTAATGCCTGTGACCCTTTAATACAGTTTGTCATGTTTCAGTGACCCCCAACCATAAAATTTTCATTGCTACTTCAAAACTGTAATTTTACTACTGTTATGAATCATAATGTAAATATTTTTGGAGATAGAGACTCCCTGAAGGGGATGTGACACAGAGGTTGAGAACCACTGTTCAACCCCCCCCCCCCCCCAAGCTGACGACCACACTGCTCTGACCGTCTTGGGAAGCACATACACAAGATTGTTGTTGTTACTGTGACCAACAATGGCCTGGCACCCTGTGAAGGAATACCTGAGACCCATAAGGATGGAAGCTTGTGTTTCCTGCAGTGCTATTCGCAGGGCAACTAAGGAACTTCCAGGAAGTCAGGAAGTAGAACCACACTCATGGATACTTTGGAGAAGTGTGCTGGCTTGCCAGCTAGCACCTCCCTAATGCACAGGGAAGTGGTCTGTGCTGTGTTGCTGTTCTAATGCAGTGTCCAGCCAGACCTTGACATTGTGAGGTTGTGTGATTAGCATGGCTGTCACTTATCACAATTCCGTATTCCTTACAAACCAATAACATTTGTTTTCTCATTTTAGAGATGTGACTGATTGACTAAGCATAACAACTTCTTCCAGAATAGTGACTGGATCTGTCTTTCTCCAGGGTCCTCATTCAAGTAGAACAAACCCTGTTATCTATCTTAACCCTGAATACTTCACTTTTGTAATAAGAAAATCCCCCAGTTGGCTATTTGGTTTTCCTGATCACTGTGTGTTTTAGTGGATTCCCGGATGTCTGCTAAGATGTTTCTGGAAGAGCATTCTGCAGTCCGTTTGCGAGTTCACGGTGTTGATCTTTTCCAGGAGCTGCTCACATGCTGTGAGGAAGGGAAAGGGGAGATTAAAGATGGCCTCGAGGTGATGCTCAGTGTGCCCAAGCGAGCCAACGATGCCATGCACCTCAGCATGCTGGAAGGTAACAGGATGCACCGCACCCCCAATGTACAGCACCATCCACTGATGCTCTGTGTGAATGAATTGTCACTTTCTGGACTTGGTAACAGCAGTGCCATTCTACACTCCAAGAGCACTTTGTGTCACTTAAGTCTTGTCTGATGCTACCTGGGTTTCCTGCTAACGGAGGTGTAAATGATGAATGGATTCACTGGTTAGAGACCCAAGGATATAGAAGATCTTGTTACTTCCCCGTTTCCAGAGCCATTGCTAGATGTTTACACAACACAGGTGTCCGCTGAAGTATGTAGCATGGTGAACAGGAATTAGACAAATGTGCCCCCAGCAGGTATTGTAGCAATTCCAGTTTGCATGAATGTATTTAGTAAAGCTGCCTCTGCACTGCCAAGGTTAGCACTGCAAAGGGCCTGCTTTTACATCCCAAATGCTTTTGTTAGTTTTGCCATGTCATTGGTAACATCAAGAAATGTGTTAATTAGGACACAGTGCCACTCTGTAATAGAGACTCAGAGATCCAGCAATACTGACTGTTCTTCCTCTGGTATGACTGTATGCCTATTCTTCACGATGTCTTCGGGGGAAGGCTGTGTTCTGGCCCGTTTCTGACCTATATGTCTTCCTACCTGGACAGGTCCTACAGGACCACATTCATATCCCACCTCACAGGAAGTACAAAAGCATGTGCGTAGGGAGCCCTGTTAGCTCTATACATTCATTTTCTCACTTGCCCAGAGTTGGGGTGCCTAGCTCTTCCTCTCTGTGTAGGGAAAGGCAAGTGATGAACTAATACTGATGATAGCCCTAGGGGAGTGTCTGCTGTAAAGAGACAATGAAGAAAGGAGTGAGCAGCTTCTGCCCAGGAGCCACTTTGCTAAGACCTGGTGGTCACGTCTGTGAGGAAAGAATAGCCAGGGGAACCACAATGTGCTCAGTCCAGGCAGATTCATGTGCAGAGGATTCCAGACTCCCAGAAGATGGGTTAGTAAAGTTGACTCCACCAGACTGGGCAGAGAGTCTGGGAGGGGCATTTCATTCAGCTGCAGAGGAAATGAATCAGAGGCTGGGGTGTGCACTGGTGGAGGTACTCTGGTCAGGGGGCGTGGTCGCCTGAGCAAAGGTCAGTGACTAGGAGATGGGACTTAAACCAGACCTAATGTTGGGAGCCAACAGAAAGAAGTGGAAAGTAAAGAAGGAAGTTATGAGGAACCCCTGAAAACGTTTGAACTTGGGGAAATATATGCAAAGTAGTGTTTTAGGAAGAATTCTCCGTAGTTAGGAGGGCCTGTGGTGAAGAGCGTGGAGTCGTACTGAAAGCGTTTACAGGCGAGATGGCAATCTCCTGAGTTGGGTTTTCACTTTTGTTTCCTGTTGCAGGATTTGATGAAAACATTGAGTCTCAGGGAGAGCTCATCCTGCAGGAGTCCTTCCAAGTGTGGGACCCCAAAACCTTAATTCGGAAGGGTCGAGAACGGCATCTCTTCCTTTTTGAGATGTCATTGGTGTTTAGTAAAGAAGTAAAAGACTCCAGCGGGAGAAGCAAGTACCTCTACAAAAGCAAGTTGTTTGTAAGTACCGGCACCCAGAGTTTAAGTCTACGTAGAACATGACTGCAACCTTCCTGTAGGCAGAGAGAGTTTAACTCCACAGGACATGACTGCAGCCTTCCTGTAGGCAGAGAGACCTCCCACCTGTTGCCTTTAGTTACCTCCCAAACTGGTCAGGAATGTGAATCTGAATTGTGACATTTTATCTTCTTCAGCTAATTTCTCTGTAAGCCGAGTCCACTAGAGGGCATGCTGATATTCTTGGGGCTTGGGGTTTCTGTTCCTGAAGCCCGTGGCTGCTAACTGCAAGATGGAGCAGCACTGTAGGACAGTGGTTCTCAACCTTCCCAATGCTGTGATCCTCTAATGCAGTTCCCATGGTGACTCCCAAACATAAAGTTGTTTTTGTTGCTACTTCATAACTGTAATTTTGCTACTTTTATGAATTGCAAATATCTGATATATAGGATGTCTAATATGCAACCCCCACACAGGTTGAAAACTGCTGCTGTGTAAATCATGTCCTGCCCTAAGCAAGCATTCATATCAATTTAATGTTTTTTAATCTGTAAACATCAAAATGTATGCAAGCTCCCTTTCAGGGAGGGCTCACTACAGATTCGTAATAATGAAGATTTAGTTATTTTCCATTAGAAATTAATTCATGCAAAGTAAATAAATGTAAGAACAAATGTGAAATTTTATAATAGAAAAATGTCATTATTTGAGAAAAACATGTAATCAAGTATAGCGTTAGAAAGGTTCCCCAGCCCTACCCATGCAGAGACCTTTGGAGTGTTCTAGCGATATATTTTGGCTCCTAACCAATGTCAGTGTTTCTGGGGAGAGGAGCATGCCTGGAACTACTGTGTTGCCATTCCTCACTAGCCAGCCCTGGCTGTGTACAGCCACACGCCTGCTTTCTGGAAGTCTCAAGCCAAGGTAAGCTCTTCTCCCCTGAACTTTGACCTTCCTCAAGGCCATTGCTCACAGGGCTGCCAGCACAGAGTTGCTGGGCAGAGTCAGGCAGAGGGGACCAGTGGAAATGAAGGCAAGCTCACCATCTAGAAAGGAACCAGAGTGCCACACGGTTCTCTGTATGTCAGCTCTCTTTAAAATATTATTAGGTATCTAACATTCAAATGACTTAACGTTACAAATTTTGGTGATATTTGTATGTCAATCATACTCCCCAAAGAGAGGAGATTCCCAAGTTTTTAAATAATAATTTGGAATCTGAAAATTCCTAGTAATAATTTCCATTCCACTGTCTTTGGCCGGTACCCTGGTTGTGATTATCATTTGGATCAACATGGCCTTACATCAGATAGGTCACAGGCCAGCTGGAAATCAATAAGTACATCCTGGCCAGCTGGTCATTTACTGCTGACTTTAATCTGACCTTGGAGGCAAGCTTGTGTGTTTTAAAAATCGATACATCTTAGTTTAATTAATATTTTAAAAAATAAGATCTCCACCAAGGCTGCCTTTGGAGTTCCAACCTCTGAGTCACTTCCGTTGTTGGAGGGAGAGGCATCGGGAGGATTTGATCATGGGGGGAGGATGCCCTGTTCTGGATATGTCCACAGACAGGGGATTTTGTTGCTTGGTATTACAGTCGTGATGAAATATTGAAAGTTAACGATGCAGATGAAGTCAGATTTTAACCCTTTTGGACCCTCTGTCAAGTTGGGTCGCTGCATAGAGTCTGTTGTGTAAGCCGCTCTGAACTAGGAAAAGGCCATGCCTGTGTTTAAGCTTGGGCTTTTTCCTCAGCACAGTCTGCTGATTAAGCTGCATTTCCATCTCCAGAAGTGCTCAGGGTGGGAATAGTGTGTCCCATGTCTGTCCGTCCCAGCTTTCCTCCTACCAACTAAGGCAGTGGCCCTCAACCTTCCTAATGACGTCACTGTTCCTCATGCTATGGTGACCCCAACCACAAAAGTATTCATGTTGCTACTTCATAACTGTATTTTTGCTACTATTATGAATTATAATGTAAATATCTATGTTTTCCAGTGTTCTTAGGTGACCCCTATGAAGGAGTTATATGACCTCCAAAGGGGTTGACAACTACTGAACTAAGTGTTTGGCTTGGCCACCAACCCCAAAGGCTGTTCTCTTTCTACATCTAAGCCTGCTGAAATTGTACTGTTGTCTAATTATCTAACCGTCTTTCATGCAGACCTCAGAGTTGGGTGTCACAGAAC
The DNA here is from genome assembly GCA_019843965.1 of Rhynchomys soricoides. Classification (NCBI taxonomy): domain Eukaryota; kingdom Metazoa; phylum Chordata; class Mammalia; order Rodentia; family Muridae; genus Rhynchomys; species Rhynchomys soricoides. Next base: position 1,218,056 of record JADRCH010000241.1, read on the forward strand.
ATGTTGAAGGAGATCCTTGCAAATTTGCACTGTGGGTTGGGAGGACACCTACTTCAGATAATAAAATTGTCCTTAAGGTATGTTAATTTATAGCTGGCGGCTTACTGTACAGACGTTTATTGTGGTGATGTAAGCTGTTTCTCTTGTTGAGATGTACAGATTCCAGGTCATTTTATTTGACTTTTTTGTTCTCTGATGGGATTGGTGAAGCAAAAAATATCTCTCTCTCTCTCTCTCCCTCCCTCCCTCCCTCCCTCCCTTCCTCCTCCTCCTCCTTCTCTCTCTCTCTCTCTCTCTCTCTCTCTCTCACACACACACACACACACATACACACTCATTTACTTTTAATTTAACCCCTGTTTTAAGTATACTGACTTTTCCTAGGAATTACAAAGAACCCTAAAGGTGTCTCATGCACTATCCTCATCAATATTTTAGAAAACACCGATGTTGTTATCTTCATGATCTGCCTGGAAACACCAGAGATAGTTAAGGATGCTCCTGATTTTTAAGCGGTGGAGAGGAGCCCAGGTGTGGTGAGATGCTGGTGTGTGAGAGGAGCCCAGGGGTGGTGAGATGCTGGCGTGTGAGAGGAG
>JADRCH010000241.1:1218661-1245875 GCA_019843965.1 Rhynchomys soricoides
GCTGGTGTGTGAGAGGAGCCCAGGGGTGGTGAGATGCTGGTGTGTGACTGGCCTTAACTGGTCTTAAACTTACTACATCTCCCTTTGCCTGTCTTCTAGCCTTGCTTTAGTATTTCCAGAAACTGAGTTGTTCATCTGGAAATTACTCTTCCACAACCAAGGGACCACCATGGAAGCCACGATGTTTCTAAGCTCTTGGCTCACGTGTTCACATTGGATTGTTTTCAGTGAATGTATATGGCCCACTATTAGGGGACTTTTGTTAGTTGGGACTACCATAAAACCCCATAAAATACAAAGTGTACCAACAAATACATTCAAATACATTGACTATTTTAGATAATTCGAGTTTTTCTGTAGTTTAAACTTGTTAAAATATATTCAGAACTGGTAAGTTTCCAGTATGGTGAGAGAGGTTTGGAAAACACCTTTTGCTTTACAAGGAGGACCACACTGCGGTGGCGTGTGCTTCAGTCTCTCGATGGCTCTGAGGTGGTGGTGTGGCAGTGAGAGTGAAGTGGGAAATGATGGTGTAGACCTTGGTGATGATGTTGTGGATGATAGAAATGATGGTGTGGATGGTGAAGAAGTCATCAGGGTGTGATGATGCTAGTGACAGGGAAGATGGAGACAGTGGTGTCAATCATGCTGAGGGTACAGACACAAGTTCTTAAGGTACTTAATAGCGATGGTGACAGAAGGGATAGCCATTGTGTTGGTGACCCCGTGGCGCCAGCACAGAATGACTTTGTTTGCAAAGTCAAGAAAGAAAACTGTCTCTGAGTCCTTACACAGTTTGAGGGTCTGAGAGTAGACTACAGAATGGACCCATTTGTTTGACACTATTTCTGTAAAGTGTGTGCTTTTTAGTTACTCACCATTGATGGAATAATCATTTTGCAGGGGGGTTTTCTTTATTTCTGCAACATGGTCACGGTTTTCCTTGCTTATCTCCAGACTTTTCAGATCCTTCATTATTAAAGCTCCTCTGTTGTGTCCAGCCTGTACATTCTGATAGATGTGGGGTTTTCAAAGTCCCCACATTACTCTAAGTAACTGAAGAACATTTAGCACGGTTTATGTAGAAAGACCATCAGGTTCAGTGTCTTCCCAGTGTGGACTGTGGGTGAACATTTCCAGAAACAAGATTCTGGGCAGGAAGCACAGCATTGCTGTCCCTCAGTGATTTCCTCCATGCCCAATAGACAACCTCTGTAATCACTCATGATCGTGATGTCTACATCAGAGGAGGTCAATGTTTTTCAGCAGGAAATTAGAAAACAGTTATTAGTGCCACCAGAGGGCTTCTCCATCTACTCATGCCATTTCGAGGGAATACATTTCTAAAATTGCTATGGGGCTGTGGTAGGCCCGCAAATGACTGGCCATGTGTGACTTTGTGGCCTTGGGCAGATGTCCAGTGTTGCCCACCCCTCCAGGCCTCCTTTGGTGAAGTTTCTGTGGGTTGAGTCGGCTGAGCTATCTGAGGTGCCTAGGTGTGGTCATCCTAGCAGCCAGGGACAAGCAGCGGGCTAGGGCTCGTTCACACCCCTGCTGATGGTTTCCTGGATGCTGACCAAAACACAGCTTCGGTGTCAGTGGCCTCACTGAGGTTTCAGACTGGGAGTGGACCTGTTTTTGTAATCCCCCAGGGTCGCTTAACAGGTCTTGGTACTGAAGAATGATGATCAATTACTAGAATATCAAGAGATCTGTAATCACATTCATTTAGAAAAGAAAAAATGCTTTTAATGAAAGTATGTAAAATTAGACTCATTTGCTTGACAGTAAATTAAACTGGGCTGTGGTTGCTTTTTGGGGAGTTCTTTGAAACTGGGCAAGCTGGGGAGCAAGAGAAGCCAGCGTGCGTTGGGCATGGTTGTGGAAAGGACTCTGTCCTGATGGCTCTCCTACCTGCACAGGCATCCAGTATCGAGAACAAACAGGACTGGATAAAGCATATCCGTGAGGTAATACAGGAGAGGACTGTGCACCTGAGAGGAGCCCTGAAGGAGCCCATCCACATCCCCAAAACAGCTCCGGCAGCGAGGCAGAAGGGGAGGAGGTAAGTGCGGTGAGCTCCCGAGAGTCCTTGCCTGCAGCCAAGGGGACAAGTGGCATCACACTGTTTTCCTCGAACACTTGGAGCCTGTGTGGTTATCCAGACAAGAGGCTTCTCTGGCTAAAAGCAAACAAAGACCACATGCAAGTCCCTCTTCTTTCCCTGACCAACCCAAAGCATTCAAACATTTGATTTTGATGTTGTTTTTGTTTGTTTGCTTGCTTGCTTGTTTGGTTGGGTTGGGTTGGTTTGTCTCCATTTCTCAAATGGAAATGAACCCATGTTGGGGGAGTTCACTATGTTGAGAATTCAGAACCTATGTTGGGCACTTACCAGATTGCCAAGCCAAAAACTGCACTCAGCACAGAATGGCATGAGGCTGCAAAGGTGGCTCAGTGGTTAAGAGCACTTGTTGCTGTTGCAGAGGACCTGGATTCTGTCCCCAGCACCCACACGGTGGCTCACAACCATCTGTAACTTTTCAGTTCCTAGGGATGTGATGCCTTCTGATGCTTGTGTGCACCTTCTTGTACACAGTGCCCATACAGTCATGCTGGCAAAAGACTCATCCACACAACAAAATAAACAGTTCTGAAACCAAGCCAGCAGAATGGCTTGCTAGCCTGTATAGGAGCTGGTTGTAGGAGCAGCTGTAGTCCAGCGTGGGTCTCTTTCAGCTAGGAGATGGTGGCCCTTACCAGCTTGCAGTGCTGGAAACTAAGTGTTTTTCTGTTCCACTAGGGATGGAGAGGACCTGGACAGCCAAGGAGATGGCAGCAGCCAGCCCGACACCATTTCCATTGCCTCCCGGACCTCTCAGAACACACTGGACAGTGATAAGGTGAGCTGCCTCTTTCAGTCAATATATGTTCAGGAAGTGGTTTTAGCATCTAAAGACGAGAATCATATTCTAGGAGTAGGATCAGGTTTCATGGCAAGGCAGAGACTAGGGGTGACTAGTAGAGTGAGACTATTACTGAGAGCCCAGAAGAAATCTGTCCACTCTTCCTGTCTACTCTCTTGATCAGTCACGCGATTTTATGTCAGAGGCTTTGAAGACAGAATACCTTATTTAAATTTTACCTGTAAGCCAAATAATCTATTATTTAAAATAAAATTTTACCCAGAACCCCATTCATAAATGTGGAGCTTTGTCTGAGGCAGGGGTCTAACGTCCTCCAAAGTGGGCCCTGATGTTTCCCCTTAGAATTTGAGGTACACAGAAAGTTATAGATCACTGGCTTTGGCTTCGGCAGCGATGACCACTGAAAGGGCAGCTCTGTCTTTGTCTGAGGCGTTTATGCAGGTGTGCCTCTCTCAAAACTGGAGCAAATGTCTTGGGATTCTTCTTGTGGAATCCAAAGACCATCAGAGTAAACTGCCAGGCAGTGCAGCTTGGTAATCGTGGGTTTGTGTGGTAGCCAGTAAATGAGAAAGTCCTGTGTGAGAGTCAGTAGACATGTGTCTTGATGAATGTTCTGTTCCTACTGAGATGAGCATATGTTCAAGCACTAGACCAGATTCTTGTTAAAAAAAAAAATAGAGCAGTGCATAAGCGTTTCATTTCTACTGTGTCAGTCCGGATTCACAAGTTTCTCTCTCGAGAACAAGCTGCTTCCTTACTGCCTGGTGGCTGTGAAACTTGGATTCTTGCAGTCTCCTGTGCTCAGGCAGCCGAGTTCAAGCTTTCCTGTCCTGACAAGGCCAGTGATGGGTGATTGTTTTAGATCATGCATTAAGTAGACACTGGTCCTGTCTTACTTGAATTGAGGCTTCACACTGTAGTCTCCAGGACAGAAGGGAATGGATTTAAAATAAATTTAAATTAGATACTGCTCTGCAGAGTGACCCCTTTCCAAAGCCCTTCTAGTGTGAGTAATTGGACTTTGTTTTTTTGTTTTTTGTTTTCCATTCTATTTTTTGAATCTACTGAATAGCAAGTCCTAACACTTAGAGTACCTCACATAGCAGGACTTTTGTTACATTCAGCCCTGGCACATTTAAGTCAGCAGTCATTTAGCCACCGAGGCAACAGGTAAGGTGGGTGACATGGTCAGCCATTTTATAATTAGCATTTCTCTCACCCCACAGCAATTTTGTTTAGAAAGGTGGTTTGCACTTGGAAACATTTTATCAGAAAATACTTGTTGCGTGGAGAATTTTGCTTTTAGGTTTTTAATACCTGAAGGAGTTAGCTTGTCAGTTCTCATAGGGCTGTCACCTAGAAGAAAAGGTAGATCACATAGTTGCCAAGTGTGACAAGGATAGCCATTTACATCCAGGCAGCCTTACAGGCCCCTTGAGAACTGCTCCCAAGCACCCAGTTCACACCCTTCCAAGATGTGTTATTGTGAGTCAGTCCAGCTTTATCTAGATGCCAGCTTTAAAGTTTGTGAGAAGTACGTCTTTGGAAAGAGATCCAAAGACTACTTTTGAACATAGTAAGTTTCCTCCTGGAAGGCTGCTGGAGGCGTCTCTCCAGGTTGGCCCAGGAAGTAAGATGAGTTCTGGTTTTAGGTACTTTAAAAAACAGGTGAATGGGTAGCCATGGAATACAGCCTTCCCCATCCCAGAACGGGCTCTTCATTAGTGATAGGTTTGCCCATTGGCCCACCCCTGGTCTCCTGAGACATATAACACAATAATACAATAGGGCTTCTGTGAACGTGGAGTGCAGCAGATTCTGTTTTCACTTGATACATGAGGAAGAAGAGTTACTACCAAAGTGTAGGTTTATATTAACTGGTCCTGTTGCCTTGAGGGTCTACTGGGACATTAGAAGTTACAAGAACTGCCCTTTAAATAGTTCATGTGTGAGGGTAATGAACTATTTTCCATTTTCTTCATCCAGTGATGTCATCACTAGAGCCATCACTCAAGTTTGCTCCAAGCTCAGCAGTCCCTGAAGGACTGTTCAGCATGGCTGCCCCTGCACAGTTTGGGAAGTGAAGCTAGCACAACTCAAAGCTGTCACCCAAGAGAACCCATCCTGGACCCCATAGCTCTTCACCACCTTGCAAGTCCCATTCCAAGTGGTGATGTTCCAAGTCCCATTCTTATAAATGTGACACAATTGTCTTTATTGCCTCAGGGTAAGACCAGAGTCCTTAACAGACTGTGACGTTCCTGTGTGCCTGTGCTATTAGAACTGAGTAGTGGTCTTTACTTCTGGTCCTCTGTTGGGGATTAAAATGACCACATAGGGCATGGCATTCAAAGCAAGCATATTCATTAGTCCCAGGAGAAAGGCAGGGTGTCTATGGCCGGGCTGTGTCTGTGGGTTCTCTGCTCTGGAACCTTTTCCTTTACTTCTAATTGTGCATGTGCTTCTCTGGACAAAGATTTCTGAGTCTGTAAATGATTTGAAAGAATGCTTCTTAAAATCGAGGAGCTGTACCCTTCCTGAGACAGAAGGTGTAGTGTTCTACCCTCTAGCTTGACTTGGTCACCACCCCTGCATTCCAGGGACTCCAGCTTCTCATGAGCCTCAAGGTCCTCTCCACCCTAAGTACTGCACATTTGAGCATCTGCTCGTGTTACAGGCAGATGCTTTTGGCAAGGAAATAGTTTAAGATATTCTGCTTAGTTGACTCAATTTATCATGTCTGTTATGAGTTAGTTGTGTCATGGAATTTGGTTCCAGGGCGGGGGTATGTTTTGTGCTTAGCCTCTTAGAGAATTCTGATGGGAAGCTGTCTGCCAGAGCTGTTAGCAATCCTCAGATGAGGCTCCAGAGGTTTAGGACAAGAGTCAACTGAGGAGGGGCTCTGGAGACATCGTCTTTCCAGGGCACAGGTCCATTAGGCTGGTCAGGACTCAAACCTTGTTTCATGAGCCCATTTCCTACTATCAGTCTTAAAATATGTCATCGTTTTGTCCCAGATGTGAGTTTAACAACAATTCTTGCTGATACTCATGGTGCTTAGGCTGATAAAGTGATCTTATAAAAATGTAATTTGGGTTGCTAAAAACCCAACTGCTTTCCAGAGTCTTACCTCACTGCCCTGAGCACATCTCCTGAGGCAGGGAGGAGGTGCTGCCCCAGTGTTGATCCAGCCCTGGGGCACTGAGGAGATGAAGCACTAAAACCAGCAATGGAATGTGGCTTTAATCATCTGACATCTTCCAGACCTTATTCTTTTACAGCACAGCAACTGTGGTGCTGGGTGTCTTTAGAATACAAAGAAGGCGTCTTAGAGTATCTCCTCATCTTCACCGTGTCAGTCTGGGATTTCTGTCATCTAACAGTGTCTGTGTCGTGAGAAAGACACACATGGGGGGTGGGGGAGGAGGAAGGTGTGCCTCAAACAAAATGACCAAAGCAAGAATGAAATTTCTGAAAGAACCCACCCAGGCTACTTGTGAACTATTCTGAGACCCTCAGTATGCAGCTCTTTCCAGGGAGCACACAGTTAAAATGGGTCCTTTGCTTGAATTCCATTTAAGCTTATAACAGGAATTATGAATCTGCATATCTTATTTTTATAGATGAACATATCATTTTGAAGCCTGTGGTAACAGTTCTCCTAATGAAGTGGAGCCCCGTGTCAGGGATATATTACTCTGTGTACTTTTAAAGCTGGCTTTTCTATCACATGACCCTACACCACACGTATGTAGGCCTCTATAGTTATAATCAAAGCAGTCTAAAAAGTAGCTAAAGCCAGTGCAGTTTAGAATTCGGCTTCCCTGACAATCTTACAAGAGGAGCCATGTCTACTCCATGAGGAAGGACTGAATTCCTCAGCATGGGCTGCATCCCATGCATCAGAAGCCTGAGCCCACCCATCACCTGACTTTTGCTGGTGGGTTTGTGGGTTCTTCTTTCTTCTACCCTCATTCCACCCTTTCAACCCCTAACACTAGATAGGAGAGAAAAAGAGGTAGAGAGGGGGTGAGGGGCAGTGGTGGCACACGCCTTTAATCCCAGCACTTGGGAGGCAGAGGCAGGCGGATTTCTGAGTTCTGAGGCCAGCCTGATCTACAGAGTGAGTTCCAGGACAGCCAGGACTACACAGAGAAACCCTGTCTTGAAAAACCAAAAAAAAAAAAAAGAGGTAGAGGGGAAAGGGGGTGATGCTATCATTAGGCTGCTTCCTGCTGATCAGGGGCGTCAGTTCCTCTGGGGCAAGTTTGACCTTCACCATCAGGATGTCTTGTATCTTCTTGTTTCTTCTTTGCACACAAGTACTTAACCCCAATCAACAACGACCAACAGCAACCCGAACTCTCAGATCCCTAGCATTTATCTACCCTCTGAAGAGTTCCCAGAATTCCACGAGTCACACAGATCTAGAAACTATCAGCAGCTGGCAAAACCACGCCCCTGCTAGAGCACAAGGCAAATCATAATCAGCTGCTTCGGACAGTCTGAAGCAGCCCCATATCCCCACACCTGGGATTAAAATGAAACCATATTCCCATAATAATTCTTTGTTTTTCAAAGAAACCAAAGTTACCACTACACTCCTGCTCAGAGAAGGCTCCTGACCGCACAACCTGCTCAGAGTGATGCATTTCTTGGGGCTGGAGTAGGTTTTCCACACATAAAAGAACTGGATCATCAAGCTCAAAAATCTTTCAGTGGATAGAATATGGGGCTCACCCCATTGGGGCAAGCTCTGGGACCTCACTTGCTCTTCCTCAGAGCATACAAAGAAGTAAGAAGGGTGTTGTGTACATCCAAGTGCAAACCCTCAGGAATGAGGACATGCTCACTAGCAGACCTCTAGCCAATTCCTCCTCTGCATGTTCCTGTAGCAGTGAGTTTGTGCTATACTGCTTTGGTTCCTGGCAGATCGCATGTGCGCACCTGCCCAGGAGTATCTTTGGACCTGCAAATGAAAGACAGACACACACACACACACACACACACACACACACACACACACATGCCAGGATGGACTGTGTCCCGTCAAAGTGTGAGCCACACTTAACCCTATCGTTCTTACGTTGCTTTTGTCAAGTATTTTCACATAGCCAAGAGGAAAGGTATTAATACATTTGATTAGAAATTAAACATAACCAAAATGTATATTTTTGTGTAAGCTTTACTCGGCATGGCCATAGTTACCGTTGAACAAGATAATAAGCCTTAGATTTAGACTTGAGACTGACCCTTCCTATTGAAGGGCACAGTTAAATGAATAAGGATCTTGAACTTATATCAGTTCTTCAGATTGGTGCCTCTTCTTAATGATTATTTTTAAATAATTTGTTTTAACCATTTATAGGCTTCCACAGGCATCTGTGAGTGCCCTCCATGCCAGAACTTGTCTTGAAACGTTTTTAAACCCCAAGCAGAGTGTTTTCAGGAACACATCTCCTTGACCTTGGCCTTAAGCTGGCTTCCATGTTAGTGTGAGCCGAGAGACTGTTCTTTCTTCATACTGCTAAGGTGGGGGCTAATCTGCCAGCCTCCGCAAAGCCTCCCAGCTGCAGTGAGAACCCCGGGCGTGATGGCATTTATTCCGGGTATGTTCTGGCTGCCTGTGGTTGCCTTTGCTTTTGTGTCCAGGGCCTGCAGTGGAACTGTACTCTCTAATCCCCTTCAACCAAGTAAGCGTTGTTTGGTCTGCTCTGTGTGAAACCTGCATGAAGCCACAGGACTCTTTTGTGGAATTTCTGAATGACTGAATGGAGCAGGCTGCGGGGTACAACTGTTCACAACAGTCGATACACTTTGTTCTTGAGGGGGAATGGCCGTTATTAGACCACATTCCTCCCACTCCATTCTACCCCCGCCTCTCCTTTTGAATTGCCCTTGAAAAATTGGCCAGATATTCACTGCAGTTGATCGTCTCCTGGAAACAGAATCACTTGAGAGAGAGAAAGGCTTCACCCACCACACCATTTCTCTCCGGCTCTCTTCAGTACCGCCTGCTTAGAGTGCTCTTTGAGCTTAGTAATTCAAGCCAGGTGTTAGCGATGCCCTGTTAAAACTGTGTGCTCTTATAACACACAACTGCCTTGTTTTAGTGCACAGGGTCGGGGTGTGAGAATGTCAAGGAGTCCATGACCAAACCCACTACTTGAGCATCTTAGCCATGGGTTGAAACAAGGCAGAAATATGACCCAGTTTTGGGTTTTGTTTGTTTGTTTTTTGTTTGTTTGTTTGTTTGTTTTGGAAAGCGAAAGAGACTTCTACAAAGATTTTTGACGTACAAAAGACTTTAGCCAGGGATGGAGGGATGCAAAGACCATAAGCTGTTTCTTTAACATTATCCTGAGAGAGTTCGGGGGAAAGCCTGCTCGTGTCCTTGGCTAGGTTGTTGGTTCTTCCCAGTGGCCCTCTCCAAGGGCAGGCAGGAGCTCTGGGAGAAGGAACATCCTTGGTGATTTCTGTGGCTGTGCTCCATTTAAGACCAGCTGTTTTTCCACACATTCTGGTTACTGAAAGAGTGAGAAATTGAAAGACGCCTTTAAACTCTCTTTCTGAGCTCTGAAGTAACTTTCAGAAGGGTTAGTGTGAGTCATGTGTAAGTCGCATTCCTGAACTAAACGGTTATGCCAGGGAAGCTGTGACAGACTAGAAAATGTGCAAAGTGAAGAGAGCACTAGGACTTCAAGGGAAGTGGCTGGCACAGAAGAGGGAGCTGCTGCTGCCTCAGATGAATGAAACGGGCAAGGTGGCAGCCAGCGTAGTCATGATGTCAGGGCTGGGGTGGCTAAGAGCTCCACAAACTTCTGGTCAGGAACTGAGTTCTAGATATCAATAATGACTTTCTTTGCTTCTTCGAAGTGGTTATCACAGACGTCTGCAACAACAAAAACATGCCTTCTAAAATCCTGACAAGCTTCATTTTAAAGAGATGTTTTGTACCTCAATGCAAATTTAAGGAAGGAAGGAGAAATAAATGACACTGGGTGTCTGAAGAAGCCACAAGGAAACATTATAAGTTTACTGAAAAATGCATAAAAAGGCTGGAGAGGTGGCTTAGCAGTGAAGAGCATTGGCTGCTCTTCTAGGAGACCTGGGTTCAATTTCCGGCACCTACGTAGTGTCTCACAGCTATAACTGCAGTCCTAAGGTAATCCAGAGCCCTCTTCCAGCCTATGTGGCTTCCACATGCACGCGGTGCACAGACATACATACAGGCAAAACACCCATACATAAATAAAATAAAATGAAAAAATGCACATATAAAATGTCTGTGCATATGTATAGTTTAATTGGAGTCATGCCAGATGGGTGATAATGCTCCTCCTAAGAGCAGTTGTAGGTCGTGTAACAAAACCCCAGTGCCAAGCATAAGAAAGCTCCCTTTGAGGATCCAAGAGACCCTCAAATAAACACTGTGGGATATTGTCCTTGCCGTCTGTTGCATCCCAGAATTTGAAGCTAAAAGTCCCTATGGCAGAAGACACCATGTACTTTGGACACAGAATTAGAGGAAGTGATCTGGGACTGGTCTGGAAACCTCCATCCCTAGGACTGGCTCTCATGGTATAAGAAGGTGCTCTGCAAGGGAAAAAGCCATCAATAGCCCTACCCTATTGTAAAGTCTGTGGACTGTGACAGTGACTAGCCCAGCAAGATCTCCCCAGTGGTGAACTTTGCCATTTTATTGTGGGATAACCAGCAGCTGTAACGTTTGCCTAAAATTTAAATATGTAAATGTACAGCTTAAAACAGAAGCCTGCCGGATACTCAGGGAAAAATCCATTTAGTTCCTAAGCTTGATTGCAGGTACTTATCTCTCCTAGGGCAGAGAGGACTGAGGAACCAGAAACTGTGGGAGTGATAATTTTAGTGCTTTTTCAAATTTTATTCTGGCACTTTGTTTTCCTGAGTTCTAGAAAGCCTTTGCATGTTTTTCCACATGGTTTATGATTCTTTGTCAGAACAGGCTTGATTCTTATTTCTTACGCTCTGTCAAGCACCCAGATGTTTCCAATCCTTTTTGGTTACTCTGAAAAGGTCTTTAAAAAAATAAGTGCCAAAAATATAGTGACATTCAACTCCCTTTCCTCGGCAGCCCTCCCCCACCCCTACCGCATTTGCTTGAGCAGCCTGACAAGTTAATGAGACTCTGGTAGGGGAAGCAGCCAGCTCCTTCCTGGAGCAGCAACATGGGCCACTGGGGAAAGCCTGGAGCTCTGACTGGAGAGCTCAGTATCAGAGCTGGCTGCCCTCAGTCATGGAGGCACTGGGGCTGGACCACCAAGGCCCACCAAGGGCAGGGCTTGGTCTGTGGCAAGTGCAACCCTGTTGAGCTTCATTGGCTGACTCTGTTTTCACTGGAAAGGGAGCATTTCTCCTCTCTGCTGAGGAGTTAACCACTTCCAGATCGTGAGGTTCTGTGAGGGAAATTCGTTCCCAAGCTGGGTCTCTACTTTTGGCATCTCTGTGGCTTCTTTATCACTTCAGGGACTAATGGAACTTTTATCATGGCTTTCACACACAGGAGTTTGTAAAAATTTAGAAGGGAACTTAAACAGTTGTGAGTTGTCCTTGTAACCTAGTAAAGAGACTCGTTTAGTCTGGATCTGTGCTCTGTGGTGCAAAGAGCTGTGTTGTTTCTGCCCTTTGTGGTCGTCTGGCAGATGAGATTTTAACTCTGAATCCCCAAACTTTCCCATAAGAGATAAGCTGCTAGGAAGGAGGGTAGAACCGGGTGTGGGTGAGCTCTTCCTACAGCCTGCCGAGCATTCTGTGGGCTTTGCACCTCATGATGGGTACACAGACCTTGCAGTAATCTGCAGACTCTATTCTATTTGCCGTGGTGGTGAACAAGCCTCTCTCTGCCCTTATTCTTGGCACAGAGATTCACAGAAGAGTGACACAGACCTGCTTTCTACTGAGGAAGACACATACACATCACACACACTACACACACACACACACACACACACACACACACACAGACACGTTGTGGGGGGAGAGACTATTCTATTCAAAACTGAAGTATAAGTTGTTTCAGGGAAAAGCCCTAAGGATGGCAGAAATGGGATCAACTCCCCAGAGACAGTGGATGGGGGACTTGGAAGGACAGTGGACACAGGGAGCTCTGACCGCAGGGATGGCCATGGGGACCATGTATGCACAGGACCAATCTCAGAAGCAACTGTCAGCACATAAACCTGGCAAGACAGATGGGGATTTAAGTAAGCCTTGTATTAAGAAAATTGTACCTAAGGTTTTAAAGAGGAAGATCCATGCTTTTTTAAAAGGTTCCAAAGACCTGGAGGCACACAGGGAGACCACCAGAATCCCTGGAGAAACTCAGATGAAGTAACCAGTGTGGGGTTAGCAGGGGAAGGAAGTCATTGGAAAGCCACCCTCGAGTCCACTTGACTTCTGGAGGAGGAGGGAAATTCATATAAGTTGGGTAATTTGCTGGTGATAGCATCACCCAGAAAGCAACGCCGGAAGAGAAACCCAAGCAGGGACCTGATGAGTCATGTCCCAGCTTCCCTGGCGGGGTGAACAATCTGAAGCATGGGGTCACCAGCTGCTGGCTCCTTGGGAATACCAGCATGAGGGTGAGGCTATCTCACATGGGATAGAGAAGAAATGGGAGCCATAGAACCTGGGGATATCCTGAGGAAAAAGAGCCAGTCACAGGATTCTTTTGTAGAAGCTCATGAGTCCTGTCCCCAAAGAGCTAACAGTCCAAAGGGCTGACCTACCAGGAAGCCATTCGGGACGACCGAAATGGGAGGACTGTGGTCTTGGTTTTCAAATGCAGGCACATGTGTGTGTTCATGGACCTCATCGATGTGCTACAGACCTAAGTACGACTAGTCTGAGTCAGGAGAGAGCATGGGAGTGAGCACAGTGAGCAGGGAGAATGGGGGTCACAGGTTCAAGGGTTAGTGCCAGCAGCTGTGGGAGGCCAGGCAGGCACATGGGAGGAGGCAGGCTAATACAAATCTGCTGCGGTTTTTTGTTTTTTTAAAATGGGCTCTAGATAGCCACGGAGACATTCATTCTCCATCTTCAAAGAGTGTTGTATGCTCACGTTTAATGTACAGAGAACTAGTGAACACGGTATACATTCCTTAGGGATGATCGGGGTGAAACACAGGCGTAGGGTCAGAGCCAAGTCCTCCAAGGGGCCTGAGGAGAAGCACTCCAGGGCCAGTGCCTGGGAGCCATTCAGTCGTCTTGGGAGCTGCTCCCTTCCTGATGTAGAGATGTTTGGAGAGCCTGTGTGTGGAGCAGTGAGGGATGCTGGGGAGGGGAGGAGGGAGTGCTTGCTTGCGACTTTGAAAAATCCGCAGAGCTTCATCTCACTTTATTGTCTGTTTCACGATTTTTCCCGGAGCAGCCTTTAGGCAGTTTTATTACTTTGTTCTGAGTTTAAAGATGAGTGAGTAGCCTTTTGTAAAGACGGAGCTACAGTGTCCCAGGTTCAGAGGGATTTGGAAGTGCATGAGAAATCACACTGGACTGACAGTGAACTCCTCAGAAAAATCCCAGCATAAGGAATGAGAGAAAGAGCAGCTGTACCTCACAACTCCTAAGGAAAGGGACAGGACATAGCCCTAAACCCACTCTGGTGATGCCTTTAACCCTACTGCAGAGTTTCAGGCAGAAGGTGACATTCCTAGCCAAGTTCGTAACTGAGTGGCTTTGCTTGCTGACCTGTCTCTCTTTCTTTGTCCTTCCCAGCTTTCTGGTGGCTGCGAGCTGACGGTAGTGATCCATGACTTCACAGCTTGCAACAGCAATGAGCTGACCATCCGGCGCGGCCAGACAGTGGAGGTTCTGGAACGGCCTCACGACAAGCCCGACTGGTGTCTGGTGCGCACCACTGACAGGTCCCCTGCAGCAGAAGGCCTTGTGCCGTGTGGCTCCCTGTGCATCGCCCACTCCCGAAGTAGCATGGAGATGGAGGGCATCTTCAACCATAAAGGTAAGCCAGCCCCAGGGCCAGAGAGAGCGCACAGTGAGGCCGGTCTGCTGCAGGTGAGCACACAGGACCCTCCTGCCAGGGTGTTCGGTGGAGTGATCTATCACTGTTTCCAAGGCTCTGCAGTGGAGACAGGATTCCTACCATTACTAAAATTGTGACCTGCTCTCCTGAAGTGGAGGAGTAACACAGGACATCAGCTTCAAAGGGGCGGCTCTCCAGGGGCCGATGCCATTTGTAAGTGGAGAAGAAGGAACAGACACTGCTTTTCTTCTGGTTGTCTTGAAGTAGGCAAGAGAAGCAACAGGTACGAAGCAGGAACTAGACCCAGACCCTTTTGAGTCAGGTTTTCACGTGGCCTTTCTATGTTATAATTAAATTCCTCGAGACCAAATTTGGGCCTGAGTTATTTAGCCACTCGGTTTTACAGTTGTGGAAATGAGGAGTCTGAGCCTAGCCCAAGCTCCATGGCAGCGTGCCTGGGGAGAGTGGAGCTTACCCTTGTAGGCCTTTGGTGTCCATTCCTGAACAAAGAGGTGGCTTTTGGAGACCTGCTTTAAATTTGAGAAGCATGTAGTATTTATTCCCAGACAACTCCTCTAGATTAAAGTGTCAGGGCCGAACTGCCCTTCTGTGGGTGTCAGCATTCCTATGGAGATCTCGAAAATCTTCACCCCAAATTGCTCACCATGGAGGCTTCAGGGCAGAAGGCTGCTGAGTCCGTACAAGAGTGGCTTGTCTCGATGCAGGCATGCTGCAGATGGGAAAGCACACTAGAGTTTGTGGGAAAGACAGTGTCGCTATTGTACACTCTTTAGTGTTGAAATGACATGTTCCTGGGGGTTGGGGGGGGGGGGTAAGCAAACTGTATTGTTTAAATCAGCATTTCTTTTTACCTTCTCCAGTACGGTGAGTAGAAGGGTCAGCCGACAGACTCAGCTCACGCCGTGCACCTGTGGAGGAGGCTAGCTTTCTCATTCACCTTACTTAGTGAGACGTTTCTGGAGCCGTCCTGCCCTGTGGAGAAGCACTGGTGTGGCTCATCTATGGGTGCAGTGGGTGCATGGCCCCTGTCAGCCTGTTGTACAGTACAGTACAGGTCCAGCGATGGGGGACATAGCTGGTTTTATCTTACTGAGAGAACATCACTCCACTGCCATAGTCAGTTTCCTTTCTACTAACTGTAGAATGTTCTAGCAGCTTCCTCCTTCCCCTCCATGGTCTCCCCACAATTATCCCAACAGTCTGGTACCATCCGTTAGACACAGTGGCTTAATTCCCTCAGTTGAATGACACTGCAACAGGCCATGGCCTCCAGCCAACCCAGCTAATTCTTTACAGCTGAGCTCTAGTTCCCTAGGGCCGGCATGTGAGCACACTGACACTTAGTGAGGCACAGGATAAATGAGACCAAGAGAAAGCCAAGTATAGCTTTTCATCTCTGGAGACTGTAGGTTCAGTGTAGGTCTTTCTGTGACCGGGAGCTGGAGCTCAGGGAGAAGTCCCCCAGCTCTGAACTCCACTGTCCTAGCCCATGGCTGGCCTGGGTTACCTGATCCAGCTTAGCCCTTGAACTTGGGTTGGAAATAAAGTTTTCTCTGTCCTCCTGAGGAGGCCCTGGTGAGCTTGAACATGCTGCACATGGCTCTTGTACTGAAAGACTGTGTTTGTTTGGGCCACTCCTGCCGGGTCTTTACTTCCTGGTACTCACAGTTGCAGCTTAGCGTACTCAGCACACTCAACTTTGTTCTGAGAACTCCAGTGAACGTTGGGTTTTGCTATTAATAAGTGGCTGTTTTGTTTGTCTGAATATGTTCGGTGATTTCTAGCCTCTGAATGTCATCCCTTCCACTCGGGAGCCTCTGGTACCCTGTCCTTATAGCTAGCTGTACCTGCTGTGAGCACAGTGGGCGGGTAAGGGCTCCGTTTCCGGTTTTATCGTTTTCCTGATTTGTTTTAATTTTCTCACAAGAAAACTGAATGCTGTCTGTCTGCTCCCTCGGTGTCAGAACTTACACAGCAGCAGTAGCTGAGGGGAAGAGAACCCACCCTCAGATTTTTCAGCAGGCTTCTGACAAACAATCCTGCTGAGGTCAAGCCTTGACCAGAGTTACTGTCCAGCAGACCAGTGGCCATTGTCAGAAAGTCCAGGCAACAAAGGGATATTAAGTAAGAATAACACCCAGAAAATGATACGTGTCCTTCAGAGGCCTCTGCTGTCCCAGGAAACACAGTTCCTTGATCTGCCTCTGATCAGCCTATAGGCCATCATCCTACCTGCTGTGTGGAGAGAGGGGCATGCCATTGTAAGTGGTAAGATATTGGTGTGTGCTCGGCTGTTGGTGCCTACTGTGTGTGTGTGTGTGTATTTTCACCTGGTACCTGATGCTGAGTCTCATTTCCTTGTAATGGCTCTGGGCTTGCCAGATGCAGCAGTGAGGGAGGTAAGCCACAAGCCAGTGTTTTCTCACAAAACTCAATCTCGTCATTCTGTGGCTGGGTCAGACCCCTTTGACAATGTCAGATAAGCAAGTTGGCTTGCATGCTCTACCCCACAGAAGTCCTGAGCACAAAGAAACGACCAGTATGTATGTATATCTCTGTCAGTAATCCCTAAACATAGTTTCCTAGCGGTCCAGAGTCTTAGCACTCCAGGCAGGAGGAAGATGCGCTTTGCTTCCCAGTTCAGTCTTGGCAACTTTTCTCATAACACCCTGACCAAGCAGTCTAAAGTCCCATACTCTCTAAGTGCATAGATCTGTGGCCATTAGGGCTAACTGTCTGGTTGCTCGTGAAGAACTAGCTGCTTAAAGGATCCCCATGAGCTCTCTATATCAACTGGACAGGTCTCCGTGCTCACCATGAGTGCAGCTCAGGCTCTCTTGGTGGCCCTGGGTCTGTGTTGGACAGAGAGAATGCCTGTGAATCGTGAGGACCAGGTGTCCCGTCTCAAGACATATGTGTCTATATGGTGATTTCAGGAAGACAAAGATGCAGCTCACATAAAATCAACTGAGTCACACAGCTTACAGTTCAACATGTTTTTGAGTGTGAAACTAGAGTCAGCCGTGAACATTAAACCTTGGAGAGAGCTTTCCCTTGTGTGTAGGAAGATTATTCTGGAAGATTGCGTTTCTGCTATCCTCACAGACAGACAGATTGCCTGGGGTGTTGACACTCCCCTGGTCTGGCTGCCATTCTTCTTCGTCACAGCATCTTAGTCACCGACTCAGCAGACAGTGCCTGTACTAATATAGAATGTGGCTTCAACAAATCCCCGCTTGACCGGTCTACTCTGTCTGTGGTCTGTACCGTCTGCTGTGACTTCAGAATCTGGGGCTGGCCTCCCTGCAGAGGGCCCTGCCTTAGCTCGAAGCATGCACCTCACACCGAGAACCACCAGTAGCTTTATTCCCTTGAGAACAGGCTTTGACTGGCTGGAAGGAGATGTCAGGTAATCTCTGCTAAACTCCAGTAAAGCCAAGTGATGTTTCCTTCCCAGTGTCTGGACTTGTAAAGCTTCTATTTACCCCATTACACAAGTAAACAGGAATATCAGAAATGTCTGTATTTCCTGTGAGGCCATCTCAGAACGTCGGCTATGCCTCCGGATAGGTCCATCTAGGCTCTTAGTATTCTTGTATTTACGTATGTATGTATGTATGTATTCATTTTATGTGGTACTAAGACTTGAATCCAGGACCTGGAGAGTGCTAGGCAAGTGCTCTGCCACTAGCTGTAGCTCAGTCCCCTGTTTTGCTTTTTATTTTAGATAGGAGCAGGGCCTTTCTCTCTGTCTAGTGCCCTGGTATTTCGCACGTTAATCAGCTTTACTGGTAGCCCAGGCAGGCCATCTTCTGTCCTCAGCCTACTGGGCACCAGAGATTACAGCCCCAAACCCCCAGACCCCAGAAGCACTTTCATTTTTTCAAAACCAAGAACATTCCAGAGGGCTACTCAGTGGCTTCCGTACCCCAGGGCAAGGTTTTACAAAACTGAGGATGTTCAGGAAAACATGGTGTTGCCAACGTCCCTCAGCTAGGCAAGTTCCTGTCACCAACTTCCAACTGGCTAGATGTCTGCAGTGCAGAGTGTGAATCTGTTACTATTTATTGTTAGTTTTATTGTTGTATCCTGATAATGTGAATTTGGGATGTCCTTCCCTGGTGCTCACCAGTGCACCATGTCTGGAAGATCACCTGGACAGATGGCCTG
The DNA here is from genome assembly GCA_019843965.1 of Rhynchomys soricoides. NCBI lineage: Eukaryota > Metazoa > Chordata > Mammalia > Rodentia > Muridae > Rhynchomys > Rhynchomys soricoides. The sequence continues at coordinate 1,236,797 of JADRCH010000241.1, forward strand.
TGTCCCAGCACAAACCCCTGTTCTCCAGCTTGCCTCTGTAGCCCTGCAACATAGCAGGATGTCTTAGAGTTACACTGTCAGCCCTGCCCAACCATTTCAGCAAAGCAGGGCTTTGAAAGGAGATCTGGTGATTCTGGCTATTGTGGGGAGTGCTCACAGCTGCCCCTTCCTGTCAGGAGCCCTTTCTCTTCCTGCTGATTTTGCATGCGTAGGCTAGGGCTTAACATTCTTACCAGCTCCTGCCATCTTAAATTTCTATTCCTTAGAAAGTTTCTTTGAATAAAACTAATTCAAGTTTACATCTTCTGTTTATGCCAACCCATAATGAGATGACAGGTGGGCATTTTGCTAGTGCCATTTGCTAGGGCATTTTGATTTATCTGGGGGGGGGGGACAAACCAACGCCTATGCAGACAAAGCAGCTACACTTAAGGTGTTTGTAATTATAACTTGTTTTTCTCCTTTGGGTGAGAAAAATAAGGAACACAAACAAGAGAAAGAAAACCTTTTGTCTGGTGACTGAGGCCCAAAACTAGCAGCTGAAACTCAGTATCTACCCATCACCACAACAAATCATATACCAAAAAGAGCTGTCTGTGGCTTCTGGCTTAACCACAGAACCTGTGGAGACGTGGGCAGGTTCACATTGGCAAGCAAGCACGGGATCCTCACTCAACGGCAGCCTTTTTTTCTTCAGTCCATATTAAATGTAAGGAGGTTCCTTGCCTGAAATGTCCTCGTCGTTCCTCTGGGTTTAACCTGGACCTCTTTTTCTCCTCTCTCCAAGTCTCAGCTGAGCTTTTCTTCTCTATCCTCTCTTCGTTAGATGATTTCACCTGTTAGTGTGCATACCGGCTGTTTCAGACTGAATTACCCAAGTTCCCCTGCCCGGTCCATTTGCTAACTGGTAACATGGCCTCATGCCTGCAGCTGACTTCATCATGTCCTGCACGCTCTGTGATGCTGACGTTGCCCTGAAGCTATTTTTGAATTTATAGTTCTATATAAGAATGTCTTCACAACCTTCATCTCTCCATAACGCCCTTCGTCTTACAAACCAGACTCACTATACCCCTCACACCCTCCACCATTTGAACTGTCTTTACAGTTCCTGGCAACCACCAGTCACTTCCTGTTTGGGGGGCTGGCTTCCTTTATCTAGTACAAGGTCTTCAGGATTTATCCTTGTCCATCATGTCTCTGAACATCCTTCCTTGCAGCCAGCCTTGTCCTCTGTGCACATACGTATACATCACTTTGATGGATTCTTGCTGTCCACAGGGCATCCAGATACCTCCAGTCCCTGCTGTGGGACTTATGGGTGTTAGTCCAGAAGTGGAATTACTAAATAGTGTCTTCCCTCGGGCATGTTTTGAAATCTAATCCCCGTCATGTTGGTCTTAACAGGTGGGGCTGGGCAGGGCTCTCAGGAGCAGAATCAGTGTCCTTATGAAGGAGCTTAGGAACCCTTTGTCCTTCCATCAAGAGAGAACACAGGCCTCATCTCTGAGAGACAGACCTTACCAAACACTGAGTCTGCTGGCACCTTGATCATGGATGTGTACTGCCTTCAAATACCCCGTTTTAAGATGCGTTGTTGAAGCCGTAGGAATAAACAGAGTTACATTAATCCCTCCATTGCACGGCTCCTGTTGAAATTCAGTAGCTTTATGCTAACTACAGAATAAAATCCCATTTTTCCAGTCTCCCAACATGTCCTACAGACCTTTATATTTTCGATGTGCATGCATAGGCACAAACACACACACACACACACACACACACACACACACACTTCCTGTGGGACAGCCTTCCCCTGCCCACCCCCAAATATCTCTGCCTGTCTCATCTCACCAATCAGACATCTTTAGGAAAAACCTAAGGAAGAAAGCCATCCATCTGTGCAGTGATCGTGTGGAAGGCAGGCTTGACAGAATCAATCTCAATCTAGTTCCCAAGTGTTTCCCCACACACATCAGGGCAACCTGGAAAGAGCCACCACAGTCTTAAAAGCTCCAGTGATGGAAGACAGAGAAGCTGTCAGAGAACTCACGGGAAGAGCTTTAAACAGATTTTAGTGAGTGATGGCTGTGTGTCAGGCTAAGCTTACAAGCATTAGAGCAGACAGAACTACAAATGAACCAGGGGCTGATTTAAAAAAAAAAAAAAAAAAGAGCAGAGAAACTCCCTGCACATCCACACTGAAAGGTAGCCACACACAGAAAATGGACATGTTGTGTGCCTGGTCACAGAGGAGTATGTTGAGGATTCTCCAGCTGGAGCACAGGTTCAGCAAGGTGGTCATGAGAGAAGCAAGTGCTCCTCACTTGTAATTGCATTGTTCAATCCTGTTCTTTTTTTGTAACGTTAGCATCGTACACTTATAGACTTATGTTCTAGGGCTGTCACTGGAAATTCAAAGAAATAAATGCTGTTGTGCCAAAGGCTACTCCTGAAATGACTTGTAATTTCTTGAGATGGATGGCTGGATGGCCAAAGCCTATGCTGGAGCCTGTGATCCCCGCAGCTCATTCTGATCATGACCACGTGCATAACCACTATGTCAATATGAAGTAAGCGTGTTTACACTGGGTGCAAATTACAGTGTGTCTGAGGGCTCATCCTCTCTCCATGGATACTTTCCTCAACTCATCCCTATCCACGGTCTCCCTAACGTCTGGGCAGGTGAGATCACGGCTGTGCCTGATAACTTGTCTTCTTTTCTCTACTCTGTGGGTTTAGGATGAGGCCAGGTCTCCCCCACATTCCCATACATCCTCCATGTTATGCAGATGAGACAAGGGACATGACCTTCCCTGAGGTCTACAGATAGGAATGGGAACTTCATAATATCATCAGGTATGTTTACGCTTAAGAAGCTACACCCAGGCCACTCCCAGATGACCCCAAAACATAGGGTATGCCCCAGTGTTTTTCCTTGGAAACCAAGCAGTAGCAGTGATTACCGTGCCCCATCCCAACCAAGTTCCCAACCCTCGGACAGCCCCAGCCCTTCTGGTCACAGTATAGATGACAGAGGAAGACTTGCCCCAACTCACAGAGCCTCTCTCTCTGCTTCACCTTGGATAGAATGTTCAAGCTGCAGATGCCAGCACCAAGGACCTCAGTAGCATGGGGCCAGTCCAGGCTGCACCATGGACACCAAGTGCAAATCCATTTTTGGAGCCTGCTCTGACCTAAGGATGACTTACAGTGCACCCCAACCCCCAACTTCCTCATCCTGGGAGCAGCCCCTCAAACAAGGATGGGTACCAGTGGCCATCAGCAACTCTGACCCTCAAGCACTCTTCCTAAGGTGTCTCCTAGGATTTTCTTCCATTCACTCTCCCAGAAGATGACTCCTAAGCTGCCTGTCTCAGATGAGACTGAAATAACTCATGACTTTTAAGTGACCTCAAACAGTTCCAGTATCAAAGTCTTTAATGACATTAACAAGCAATTCCAGTGTGTTTGAGCATTTGGGTCATACCATAGGGACCCTACCACCAGAGAACGCCCCAGGTTCACTAAGGCCTTTCAGATCCATACCTGCCCACGTGTTCTTAAAAACACATACAATGGAGGATCTGTGTGCAGCTTTTAATTCACTTGGAAAGAGCTGTTTTATTCTGTTTGAACAGCTGCTAATATAAATCCCTGTGGGAAGAAAAACTCAAGAACATGGAGTCGCACCAAGAATTAAAAACATTGCCCCTCTCCTGGGCACTGCATATCCGAGACCAAGTAATGAATCCCAGACCCGTGATTAAGAAGTGCTTTCTGCAGAGCGTATAATTACAGAGCCACACAAGCCGCTATTATTCTGCAGAGCGCCTCATGTTGGGAGCATTTTCCTGTTCCAGCTTTTAGTATAAAGTATTTCTCAAAGCAGGAACAATCCAAGAGCGGGCATTGACAGCATCCACGTTAGGTCATCACAAAATGATAGCTATTGCCAAAGCATAAACAGTGAGTGAGAAACCCATCTTCCCACACCTGTTCTAAGTGGCCTGCTGGGCCTTGATGCACACCTGCAATCCCAGCGCTCAGGAGGCAGAGATAGGATTGTGAGTTCAAGGCCAGCTTGGCCTACCTAACAATAACCTGTCTTAAAAACAAACCAACTAACCAACCAATAAGCCATAGGTGCTGGGTTAGGTAAAACCAAGAGAAACTGGTGAGCAAGCTTAACAGGGGATGGGAAACAGGCCAACAGGGCTGTGGGAAGAACTGGTTCTCCGGACCTTCTCCCACCTCTCAATCTCTGGAAGATAGACTTTAAAACTGACATTACATAGACACCAGAGTACAGCTAACCAGTCAGATGAGGGCCTCCTCCTTCAATGTGTACATCCTGGAGGGTGTGAGCTGTCAGAACCAGAGGCTGTGTGCTATGAGGCTCTCTGAATGCAGTACACGGTCTCTTTGGGTTGCATCAGGTGAGTGCAGCTGCATGTCCTGAACCTGTTCTGTTTCCTCAGGCCTGCCCCTGATTCCTGGCCATGGCCCTGAGTAAACTCTACTCAGGCTTCAGGAGGTAGGCTTGGCAGACTAGACTGACTATGTGTCCATGTTTGGGGAGACGTGAGGTGACGCCTTGGCCGAGGTCATGCAGTAACTTCATGACACACAGAATTTGGATAGCTTTGGCTATGTTCACTCTAAGCTAAGATACACAGGGAACAGGTCAGCTGAAACTAATTCTTTTTGAACTACAGGAAAAGGAACCTAGGTCAGAGAACAAAGCCTTAATATTTGTTTCTAGTAAATTCAGAGTTCTACATTCATGGAGAAGCACAGGAAAAGGAGAGGAGGAGGCAAGCACAGAGCTCTTTCTAGAATAAAGAGTCCCGGGGCTGGCTCACAGGGCAGGCGGGGGGAAATGAGCCTGCCTGAAAGGCCCTTCCAGTAATAAGCATCCTCTGTCCTTGTCCCATGCTTCATTTGAAAGTCTTGGGAAAATCATGACCTTGAGTAGACAGCAATGTGGAATTACCATGCTGCCTGGAGTGTCCCAGAATTTGCTGATCAGCCCACTCTAAGGCCGCTCAGCACATAGAGTAACCGGTCAGCCCTGGGAGTGATGGCTTGCCCAGAAAAGACATCGGTAGACGCCCACACAGAACACAAGAGGAGCAGAGGGCAGAGGTCTGAGCTTTGAACTCAGCCTTCGGTACCTCTTATGTTCCCTCCAGAATCCATTAGTGGGAATGAATGGTATACAGGGGAGAGTGCTTTACATTGTATTGGCAAAATTCATTGTGAAATGATAGGCTGAAGAATGTGAATCCTGGGCTGGAGAGATGGCTCAGCCGTTAAAGGTTAGGCTCACAACCTAAAATATAAGAATGTGAATCCTGCTAAGAGACTCCAAAGGAGACAGGAAACTGTTGCGGTCACAGAGGAGCTGTCTGACAAAGTGGTTTGGTCCATAAGCTTCATAAAGCGTGGACGTTCATAACTTAGAAAGATCCATAACTTTGTACAGTTTGGAGGAGGAGACCCAAGCTGATTTTTCAGCATACCCTGAGAGCAGGCAAACCATCTCCACTCTGAAAACTGCCGCCGTTTGCTCTGAGTGGGAGATTCCTCATTTACACCTCTTCCATTAAACATGCAATCAAAATGTAAACATTTTAGAGATATGAACAAATATTTCCATTTATATACCTGCTCTATAGGAAAATTTCTCTCAGAAGTCAGCCTGATAGGTTCTGGGACAGACTCATGATTGAATCCAAAGGAATGGTTTTAAAAGTGATCCCTCCGCCAGGGGGTAAAATGGAGTTAAGAGAATTTAAGGGGCTAGGGACACATCAAATCCTATGGGTCTTGGTAAGAAAAGTTATATTTATGCAAACATCACTGTATGGCAAGTTTTATTGAGATTTTTACTTGCTTGATTAACTTATGAATCATTCATGTATTTTCCTCCAAAGTTTGATTTTTTTCCCTTGAGCCTGTTAATTCTATTTCTATAAGCTATAAATATGTTTCCATGAATCGAGTGATCCACATGCTAAGTCACTGAAGCATGAAAGATCCCCATGAGCTATAGTATTCAGTGAATTCTGCTTGTGTGTGCTTAGAGCATTATATACTTGAGAAAAAGATGGGAGCAAGTCTCTGTATTATACAGACATGGAGTCAAGCTACAGAGGAGTCCATGGTGGGGAGGGGTGCTGGACAGTTAGAAATTTATTAATATTTGCTTAACAAACAAACAAACCACGAGTGTAAGCTAAAAGATGGGCCGGGGGGGGGGTGAGACTTACCCATGTAGTAAATAGTGCTGTAGAAATGGACCAAGTATATGCTTTGTTGTGTTTTATTTCTGAAATGTTTAATATCTGGGTTGAGTCTTTTTCTCTTTAGACAATGGTCAGGGTGTCACTAAAACCATATGGAATGTCTGAGACTAGGTAGACACCTGAACCTCCACCAGCTTTGCTCAGGGACATGTGGCTGGAGAGTGCTCCAGAACTAGCAGGACATGTCTATCACGGAGCACATACTTGTCAGGAGAAGAGAATGTTCTGGAATCCACTAAGCTGCCACCACAGAGGTCCAGGCCTGTGGCTCTGTTTCCTAGAAAGCCAGCTGTAGAGGCCAGAGTCTAAGATCAGGTCAGCAAGCTGATTCCCCTGCCAGTTTACAGGCCTCAGTTTACAGGCCAGGTAACTACCCTGCGCTGCCTCGTGCACACCCCTGCCATGTCCACATCTAAATGTTCTCCTTCGGATGCTGTCAGACTAGACATGGGCCATCCAGTGTATGAGCCCGGCTGTCATCCCCTTGCAGACTGTCTCATTCTCAGATATGGTGTGTATAACGTGAGCATAAGAATTTGAAGAGAGACACATTTCAATAAAAACTGAGGCTTTAAAGTGTTGGCATTGCATGGCTTTCTTCACATTTCACCCTCTCTGTGGCTGGTTTCTCTCTCTCTCTCTCTCTCTCTCTCTCTCTCTCTCTCTCTCTGTGTGTGTGTGTGTGTGTAGGTCTGTTACCCAAAGCTGATTCCAAAAGTGATGTGTGAGGTTCACTATACCCATGGCTTTGCTCCTGAAAGGTGGGACCCTCCCACAACGTCCCACAAAAAGGTCAGTTATGAGAATTCTGATGACCATTCTAAAAACCTGACCCTATCTAAAGAAGCTCCTTATGGGAAACATTTCTCTTCCCTATGCACGTCTTCTTTCCTGTCCTACCTTAGTTAGTCACAGAGTCTATTCATAGGCCATTCATGAGTGTGTGGATAGAGGATTGTGTCCTGAGGGGAAACCCTGCTTTCCGTACGCGTTTGTGGTCTTCTTGGGGGAGTTAGAAGGCCTACCCTGTTCAGAAGCCACATGAAGTCATCTTCCTCTCTCTTCCTTGAAGGAGCTAGAAGATTCCCCTCCACGCCCTGTCCCTGTAATGTACAATACTCTGGAATGTCACAGAATTGAGGTATCAGAAACATTGGTTGGTTGTTCAAGGCTTGCTGGCTACATTGCTCTGATTTGCAGGGGAGGGGGGTCACCCATTTTTGTTTCTGTTTTTAGAAGCTGTTGTCCTGCAGTTCAGCAAATACCACACCATGCTGAGGCATCAGAGGATGTCACAGGATGATTTAACATAAAAAACAGGAGTCTGTTGAAGAGAGGAGAGCTCTCCTGAAAAGATAGTAAATAAAGCAAGAGCAAAGGAGCCTATTGGGTTTCCTGGCTCTCTGTTGAAGGGTTTGAATGCCCCATAAAGGTGCTTTTGTAGACTGCCTGCTGCACAGAGCAGTGGGGACTCACATGTGAATGGGGCCCTAAGAAGCAGGGTTCTGTCATTCCGGCCTCCCCAGGGCAGGAGGTATTATACTGGGGTAAGGAAACAGGAGCAGGCTCCTCGGGACAGGAGTATCTTTGTGCATGGAACCTGAGAGACAGCATCAGGAGCCACAGCTGTGCTTGAGGCCAGCACTGTGGGCATATTGTGCAGAGCGGAAACACCAAGAGAGAATGGGGGCCACAGAGATTACACAAGGAAGTGAAGTGTGTTCTTCCAGAGAGCCAGCACTCTCAGTCCCATGGGCCGGGTGCTCGGACCCCTGAGAATAGACTATGACCTCGCCTGTCTTTTTTGAAAACTGCTTCATGTTTCTGTTTCTTTAGCTATTGGCAATAACATATCACACTTGCTTTTAGCTTTCGGGAAACCTGCAGAAGTAGAATTCTGTGTTCTGCATGTCCCTGCCCTCAGTAGCATCACAGCAATACGCAACACAAAACATAACACACATCCTAATTCAAAAGCGACAGCCTGGGCACACTGGCTCTTTATGTTGTAGGATGCCCTACTTTGAATCTACTTGATTTTTTTTTCAGAGTTAATGTATCTGGACCATATGGGCAGGAGCAGTACTGAATGACGCAGAGGCCACAGGAGAGGCCAGCTGTACCTTGCTGTGAACTGACCCTCAGTACTGCTTCAAACCTTGGCTGGAGTACCCTCCCACCCTAGTTGCTGGCTTTCTGATGGTAATTAATCAATGCCATGTGACATTATATTTTTAAAAACTATGCAAATATTCCTTCTGGTCCTGCTCTTCTGCTGCTTTTGGCCCGAATCAGTAGTTCCGCCTCCAGCTGTGACTCATGCACTCATCGCCTAGGGGCATTTGTCTGTTTCTCTGTAAGGAAAAGCTGTCACTGACCACATTCATTTAGTTATTTATCCGTTACTCAGTTTTCTGACTTCTTTAACTCAGCCAGGACTTTCCCATTTCCCAGAAGAATTCCAGCATTGGACATTAGGGGCCCCTCCTGCGAGCTGGTCCCAGGTTCCTCCCATGTGGCCTCACCTGTGTGGCAAGAAGTTTGTGTTGGTGAGGCCACCATCCTGAGGTTACCCATTTCCACAAAGAGCTGTCCAGGTCCCTCCTACTGCAGAAGATCTGCATGGTGGAGCCATTATCTGACGCCTTGCCAGCAGAGATGAAGGGAAGGCTAGGCTAATTGTGTGCCCTGATTGTTTCCTTTGCTCTCCTTTCCCTATCCGTGTGTGCTGTGGTGTGTGTGTGTTGTGTGTGTGTGCTGTGGTGTGT
>JADRCH010000241.1:1245885-1319874 GCA_019843965.1 Rhynchomys soricoides
GTGTGTGCTGTGGTGTGTGTGTGTTGTGTGTGTGTGCTGTGGTGTGTGTGTGTTGTGTGTGTACTGTTTTAACACCACTAACTGTAGCTGCCCGGGATGGCTGCCTAGCCTTCCTCCTTTCCCTGTTTGAACTTCTCTCTTTAGCAGATGCCTGGGTACCACTGCCCACATTTGATCAACCATATTAAACTTGTGTTGTCTCCTGGTGGAATATTTTCATACCTGGAATACTCAGTCTGCATCTCAGCAGTCGTTTTAGAATCACTAACGCGTCTTCCTGTAAGAGACAGGCCCCCTCCCGCTCTTCTTGCTGGTCTCGGTTTGCAGTGCACAGTAAGGATGTGTTTGTGGAGCTGACTTATTACTTAGTCTGCCCTTCCCTGTCTGCTTCCCTGTGCTGGTTTCTTGTGTCACTGTATCTGTGCTCCACTCTGGCCACATACCTCACCTCCCTGCTAGCTTGCTAGGACTGCCTGACAAAGTACCACATACCAACTGATTGGAGTCACAGGAATGTGTTTTACTGCAGAAAATGTATTTTCAGAAGCTCATTCTTAGGGATGAAGGTATTGACTCGGTTGATTTCTTCCTAGACCTGTCATTGACTGTCACCCATGGTTACTGTGAACACACGACCTGACTCTGATTCTCTGTCCTGGTCTCTTCCTACAAAGATGCCAGCCATTGTCTAGAGTTTAGGCTGGCTCCTTTTGTGCTTGTTTGTTATGCTAGGGTCTTACTCTATAATTATATATATACGTATATATACACACACACACACACACACACACACATATATATATATATACATATGTATATATATATGTGCATGCATTATAGATATGTCTATGGATATATTATATATCTATATACTATGTAGATAGCCCAGGCTATCCTGAAACTCACTATGTAGTTTAAACTGGCATTGAATTCATGCAGTCTTTCTGTCCTAGCCCCCAAGGACAAGTTTTCAGGCCTGAGCCTTGTCCTAAGGACTCCAACTTAGCTCAGTTGCATCTTTGAACTCTAAAGCACAGTTCTATTCAAGGGCACTGGAGTTTAAGACTCCATTGTATAAATTTGGACGAACACAGGTTAGTCTGCAACTTTTTTAGTTCTTTTAGGTTATAATTATTTATTTGGGGCATATGGGAAATATAATTCCAAGAGTTGGAATTCAGTTATATTCTACTGCAATTATGGCATCTGTGAGCCAATAACCAGTAAATGTATGAATATCATGTCACAATAAACCCGATGCAAGTTAAGAATACTGAAAGTTGAAGATGCATTTACCACATCTAGCCAACTGAACATCTCATTGACCGCAGCCTGCCATCACTGCACCCAGGATGCTCCCAGTAGCCTGTGGTTAGCATAATCAAGTAGCATAGGCTGTTTTCTGCTTTGTGTCTTATGTAGCACGCCGAGTGCCACGCTGTGCTGGAGAAGCACAGACCTTACCAAGGCTTTCATGCCATTGTCGGAGACTTACCCTCAAATCCTCGCATACATGATGTTCAAGTCAGGGACCCTTTGTATTTAGATCCATCATTTGTATTTTCCCAGCATCCCTTGCATTTGGTCCTCATGTCTTTATAATTCTACCTTACACAGTGATCGTCTGTTTTCTTTGTGGAGTATTAAATCATATACCTAGCTGTAAAATTAAAATGTCAGAAACATTAAAAATGTCCCAAACATTTTTCTTTCTCTAGAATTCCCTTGTTATTTCTGCACAGCACCCCTGTCTCCCTTCCCAGTGTCTGAAATGTTTGTCTAACCCAGCTCACTTGGTCTGTTTTCTTTCTTTGCAGACCCCACCTCCATCTGTTCTAAAGTCACCCCCCACCCTTATGCTTTCCTAGTCCTGGGTCATCCAGAATCCAGCCCGTTGTCCTTACTCCGTGGCTGGATAATGTCTAGCTGCAGACAGGCTCTTGGATACTCACAATGAGAAGGAACCCAACACTGTAACTCCTGCCTATTCTCGGCTCTTAGTGGCCTCCATTTTCCTTTCTGTTTACCCCTCACTGCCACCTCTGACACTGCTGGTCCCAAGTCACCCACATCTGCATACTCCCTAACTCTCCTTTCCCTCCCCCCTCCCCTCTCTCCTTCTCTCTCTTTCTCTCTTCCCTGCTAACAAGCCCTGGATACTAAGATGAATATATTCCAATTCTCACAGCAGAGCCATGGTCTTCCCTTCATGACCCTAAAGCAGGAACAAGTAATAAGCCCTAGAGTTCAGGTTTGTTTCCAGGTGTTTTGGCTGCTGATTAGAACTTAAACCTCTCCTAGTTCTTCTGTGCCTTCTGTTTGTGGTCTCCACATTTCTGCTGATCCTACTTCCCCATCTAGTAGGTTCAGGGTCAGTGGAACCTCTGCCAGGATGCTTCATGCTCACTTAACTGTAAACGGCTCAGTTACAAATGGCCCACACTATCCCCCAGCTTCCAGAACACCAGGAAGATGGGATGAGATTGCCCTGTGCTCCTGGTACGCTTTTCCCCTGCTGGACTGCGGCTTCCTGGCATATGTGAGCCTGGGATCTGGAGAGAGAAATTGCTGGGGAAAGTTCCCATACTTCTGCAGCCAAAATTACTACACTCACTTCTAAACTTCAGCCCCTTCTTCCCTCACAGAGAACTTCCACTGCACATGAGATAATTCACTGCCCTGATGGCACTTTCCCTAGTTTTAATTAATAGCCTCTCTTTGGCAGCTGGTATTTTTAGACAGGGAAAAAGTAAGCCATGTAATAAAGGTAGTAAATGAAACTTTAGAATGTCAATTAACTTGATTTCTGTAGATTGTAATTTTTACTGCTTATTTTGCCAACAAACAGGGTTATTTGTTTGGTAATAAAGGTTCCTTTCCTTGTATAAAGAGTGCCGTGGAAGGGTTATACCTCTCCCGTGGTTCTGGTGTAAGCATGCCATTTGGATCTGTCACACACAAGACCATTACAGGGAAAACAAACCTCATGTCTTGCCTTTGCTCTTTAAGAATGTGAGGCTCATTTTGAGTCTATAAATGCCAAATCCTAGCCATAAAATTAAAATGTGAAAGCATACAAAAGGCCCCAATTTTGTAGCAGCTTGTGTTCAGTCATTGGCCTCTGAATGCATTTTCTTTGCATACTATGCATGTGTCGTGGAATTTTTTTGCAGAAATCTATGCTGTATCCATGCTTCCTTCTTTGAGGATTTTTAAAGCTTATTTCACAATAAATGCAGGAAGGTCATAGGAAAACAAAACAACAATATCAGAAGATCTTGCACACCAGATGTGGGCATAGAAACTATTCCCGGTGATCCCAAAGCAAAATACAAGGAGGGCACACACTTGCCATCAGGAACAGGAGTTCAACATGATTCAAAGGGGGTAGTCCCCTGTGTGTGAGAGACAGGATGAGGACTCGGGGACTGGCAGTGGCAACTGTATAGATGAGGGAACACACCCAGCTTCCCAAGAAGACAGGAGTGAGAGCCTAGTGTGTGCCTTACTAAACATGCCTTTACACATCACATATACGGACATTTATTTTCTCCTGTCTGGCTGCTTCCTGGGAGGAGGAATGGAGCTGTTTTCAATAAGTGGAGTGTAGCATTGCAGCCCAGTGATGTAACCAGTTGGCTCTCAGACCGCATTACATCCCTTTTTATCAAGTCTCATCAGGAGGCCCTGTTTGTTATAGGTCTCTCAGAGGACCTCCCTCCAGATGTACACAAAGCCCAAGCCAGTGAAGCTGTCCAGAACTCCCAGGGCTGGGAGGACATCTGTCACTTTACATTTCACCGAGAAAGGGAATCCAGTGCTGGATAGTGCAGGAGAAGAGAGACATCTGGTTCCCAGGGTGCCTTAAGAATTTCCTTGAGCTCCAATTAGAGTCAGTGTGGTAGAATGTAGTCTGTGCCTGGCTATTCCCACATGTGAGCCCCAACTGCTAGGTAGTGCTCAGAAGCCAGCAGAGGAACAGAGAGCTGCACTTACTCCAGGCCATGGGCTGCCACTGTCAGGGCTGCACAGCCTCTGTCTTTGCTACTGAGTAGTGAGAAGTTCTGGCTGTCGCTTAAGGAGTGGTAGAGTCTGGGTTCTGGACCGTTAGATCCCTGCTCATCATGCCGAACGGAATCAAGCCAGTTGACACGTTGGACTCGCTTTCTTCTGTCGGCTCAGCCTACTGCAGCGGCAGACAGCCAGGCACCTGCAAGTACTGGATCCTCGACCTAGGTATACGGCTTTATAGATGCTTGTTCTGCACTTTTTTTCTCTAACTGCTTCCTTCTAGGTGGCTGCTTAAATGGTTGATTATGTTGTGAAGCAGAAACAAAGCAGAATTCAGATCAAGTTCTGATATGAATTGTGTTCCATGCCTACTGCCTTGCAAAAGGACTGGGTGGGGATAGCTTCTGGGGGACCCTAGAAATGTGGTCCGAGGCCAAGAACAGTGCTGTGTTCAACATCAGATGCTCTGGGGTGTTCCTAAAGTCTGTGTACTGCTTCTGATAGCCTTTTTGCTCGGAAATTGCATATAAACAGTCTAATGTGGTCTAGGCTACGATCTGCCTTCTTGTGACTTCAGCTGGTTTTTTGTATCTGTTTCAGGTTTAATGTATTCTGGGGGTTTTTCAGAATAGCTGGGGGGGGGGGCGGAAGCATGGATCTCTGGTGTTTAGATTCTGTGATTCTCCTAAGAACTGCTGCCTGTAAGATAAAGTTGGGGGTGGGGGGGTAGTGGATGCTCCAGCCTCCACCATCTGGATTAAGGGAGTGTGTGTGCTAGGGTCTGGCTTTGCCCGAAAGATAAAGAAAATAAAGGAAACATGATCCCTACAAAGGTCTCTTGAGTTTGAGCGAAATGATACAGAAAGTCCAGGTGAGGGGATCTGATGTGCGTGATGCCACCAATAACTCTCTCTTTATAGCACAGTGTCAGTGTTGGCTGGCTTTCTGTTCATCTCCCCTGGCACCTGGTAACACTGTGCATCTAACAAAATGATTTCTCAGAAGCTGTTAACTTCCTACCAGGGGTGATTTCTGCTAGGATTTCAATCCTGGCCTGGCTGTCGTTCAATATCTGCCAGTACTTGCCTCCAGCCTCAGTCCACATCCACACTTTAAAGTGGGCAGCGAGATATAGAGTCAGGTGGAGCTGATGAAACTCGCTGGGCCCTTTTCACTCACTGTGAGCTTGACTGAAGAAGGGTCAGTTGGGGTGGAGGGGCCCTCAGTGAAGGAGGCTTATCCCATGTAAAGGAGGCACTGAATGGGGCAAGTGGCTCTGCTTGCCTCTGGGTGTCCTCGGGTGGTCAGGGGAAGCAGCAGAGCTGTCTTTGATTTATGGGCCCTTAAGGAGGTAAGTCTCAACCCTGTCTGTGGGTGTTGAATTTGCTGCTGTAAACATGGTTTCCGATAACATTCTTCATAGTCTCCATCCACAAAGCCATCATCGATATTTTGAGTCACTGGCATGTGGCCATGGTTGTTTCTATCCTATTTGTGTCAATCACATTGCCCAAGAGTGGTCTTTCTTGACAGGTGATGTCCTCAGTATGTGAATGTTTGTGACCTTGATCTGCCCATTAGGGATACTGGGCGGTAGCATCCCTGTGACAGGAAGAGGAAAGTAGATGAGGCATGAGCTCACTTGATTAAAAATAACTGATGCAGAAGAAAACAATTGGTAATGTCAAAGTCTGATGCAAAGTCTGGACCACTAGGGAGCTCTAGCCCATGTGCAGATTACCTCATCTCCATGAACGTGGTCGTCTTCAACTGAAAAGCAGGGACACTGATGGAGCATCCCTCCCTCCTGGGCGATGTTGAGCACCCCAGGCATTTCAGCGAACAGTTGAGCAGAAGAGGTGGATCTTGAGACAGAGCATCTTCTGCCTAGAGAGGGACCTTTGAGTCCTAGAATATTTAGTCCTTTAGGAATTCTTACTACAGGAAATTATTAGACTTCTTATTTCATAATGGAAGGTGATTGTGCTATTATTTCATATATATATATATATATAAAATGATAATTATTGTTTAATTATTAAGTTTTAAGAGATATTCTCCAAGTTGGCACCACAGATTTTTCAGTTGACCTAGATTAAAAGCAAAGAAAACATTATTTCAAGTTAAAGGATGGATAAAAAGAAATGGAAGTCCGGTTTGTCCCTCCCAGGTCATTCAGGGGAAGGCAACTGCTGATCATTTCCAGAATTGTACAGGAACTCCGAGATACCTTCCGCAGCATTGTATCAGGGTCTTATTTTAATATCCACTGGCTCTTCCTTCTACATCGATGACAGGAGGTCAAGTAGCCATCAGACTTGAGCAGAAAAAAAACGATTCGGACTCCTAGCCAGGAAATACATTTTAAAGCAGATTTTTGTGCCTGTCAAGATAACTCATAGTGGATCACAATCCATTTTATACACTGGCAAATGATCTGGGCATTGAGCTTTAGGGAAGAGCCTGTACCTGCTTTCAGTACAATGAGTGGGGTAGCATCATGCTACAAGGGAGCCTTTTGGGCATGGCTCCTCTCCACAGAGATGGATCTCACTTGCTGATGTTGTATTGTGGTACTATACACAGTCCTAGCAGGAGAATATAAACAGTTATCAGGGAATGAAGTAAAGAGAAGATAAAGTGAGGCTGAGACAGGAGTCTTGATTTCCGTGCCAGCCTGGGCTACACGGCTTTTATACCTTTTTTTTTTTTTTTTAAATGTTTATTCTTTTCCTTTGGGAATTTCATACAATATATGTTGGTCCTATTTCTCTCCCTCCCCCAGCTCCTCCCAGATCTCCGTACCCACCCAACTTCATGTTCTTTCTCTCAAAAATAAAAACCCATGTCTGTATGATTGATATGCCCAGTATCACTCTATTGAAGAAAACAGATTGTTTAGTAGCTATCAACTGTGAAGAGTTTTCTTGCAAGGGGAGGGACTTCCTGCCTCACTTCCACTCTGCTGTGCTGGGGTTTTGCTATGCACTGTCCTAAATAAACCCCTGGCAACTCCAGTGAGCCTTGTATAAATAAGATGGTGGCTCTTGAGGTAGCTCATTCTGAATTAGCAACTCCCTTTAGGATGCAGCCCAGCACTCTGCATTAGACTCTGGAGGAGTCCTTCATGGCAGTGAACAGATCCACACACAAAGCACCGTGCGTTCTGGAAATCTGAATTTGATTTCAGATCTGAACCTGTCCTAAAGGATGGAAACACACAGGGTATTCAGTTCTGTGTGAATAAACAAACTCCAAAGTGTCCCCAGAGGATTGTTTGGGCCGTGAACACTGGCTGTTTCACATTAATGTTGAGCAGTCTGAATTCTATCTCCAATTTCCCCTGCACTTAAATACCACCAACACATTAAAAGTTTACAGCATGGTGTATGTGCATGCATGGGAGCCCCAGGGAACGCTACTGCAGAAAACAGAGCCAGTGCTCTGTCTCTCCTCACTCTATGCATGACCCTGGATAAGTCCTCGTTAGAGAGTGGACTGCAGACATCGCCCTTCCCCTTTCCTTCCCTTCCCCTCCCTTCTCCCTCTCTCCATCCTCCCTGTCCCCTCCTCCCCTCCCCTCCCATACACCCACCTTCACTGCTGGTTATTGTGCTCTTCAGAATTCTCATTGAAATTTGTTTATTGATTTTTTTTTTAAGCGAAATACATTTATAAAACTATTTTGTTCTCTCCCTTTTGTAGGAGGTTTTACATGCTTGATGGGTAGTATGCCCAGGGAAAATGCTGTAATTACAGTTAATGTTACAGCTGATTACAGTGGACATAGAATTTTGAGATGTTAGTAATCAACCATGGAACTCCCCTTGCAAGGAGCCTGAGCCACTCCGAATTGACTTTTCTAGACATCTTGCTGGTGAGCTGCACTCTCTCCTTGGTCTATCTTTGTAAGGAGAACACAGATTTATGGCTTTTCATTCTGAAGAATTTCCTCCAGGTGCTCAGGGTTGGCCTCTGGGGTGAGTGAGCAAGTCCATAAACACAGGGAGCTTGGAGTAATGAGCCTTGGAATCTGTCCAGGGAGCCCCTATTTCCTCTTCCTGCCTGCAGGCATGGGGGTGGGGACTGGGCAGCCACAGCCCACAGGCTCCGGATAATTTCTTACAGTTCTCTCCTAAGACCGTGCAAATGTGAAGGAATGGATCAGGATGCCTAACTGTAACAACCGGAAAACCCTCGGGCGTGGGAGCAGCTGAGAGTCCTGACAGCAACCACTGAGGGTTTGGATGTGCGTGTTCCTCTAGGCTTCCTGTGTGCAAATCGATGTCTCTCTCATTGATACCGTTAGCATTTGACCACCTTTTATTCTCAGACACACAACTGAAAATGCTTCTGCATTCCATCTTACAGTCAACTCTAATCCTGTAGTGAAAATAAGAACTCATAACTATTGGCTAGAAGAGGAAGACTGGGGACTCAGGCTTGAGATGCACAACCAGGTTGAGTTCCAAGACCATTTCCTTTTCTCTTCTGTCTCCTTAAGCTGGCGGGACCCAGTGGTACCGAAGTTCACTCTCAGACTGGCACGGAGACCAGGAATGGGCAGTGCTGGTGGTAACATGGGAGCTGACAATTGAGTGTTTCTCCTTTTGTCTCTCTCTTCAGCTAAAAAGAAACACAGCACAGCGGCTGCCCTTGTCCTTTTCCTCCCCAGCCCCACGCAAAGGCTGCTTGATTGCTTCCTGTGGCTGCTTGCTCCCTGGAGGTGGCAGTGCCGCCTTATCACAGGGGCACTGATTAAAGCCAAGGACAGGATCCTGCTTTAATTGGTGTTCCGAGCAGAGGCGGTCTCTCTCATTCCCTTTGTCTCCAAGCTGCTTTGTTCCCTCCTGGAGTAACTCCAGGCCCTTCTCGCCACTAAGCAGTTAGTAGCTTGAATAGCTCAGGGAGCAGTTCTTACCAGAGGACTTTGTTGACAACAGGAGATTCTTAGAAAGCCGCCTGCCTATTCCTGAGGCCCAAGAAACAAACAGAGAAGTTTCAGCTGCCTCCAAAGAAAGGCACCCCAGCCTTTCCTTTCATCCTTTGGTTGGTGCCCCTGCTGGTTCAGTATGTGATCGCCCACCCCCTCCGCCTGCCACCCCCGAGAAAGAGGGAAACAGTGCTTAAGTAATAAGTAATGACCGAAATACATGCATGCCATTTTGGCCTAGGAAGGAGGTAGAAAGCAAGATGATGCAAAGCTAGGTGTGACCAGCGTGACCCTGAGTGTGCTCTGGGTGGACTGTGGTGTGTGCATGCCCAGAGGCACGCTGGCTTTCCTACTTGAAGTCTGTGAGCAGTAGTGGTATCCAGGTTTCTTTGCATGCTCTTCACTTTAGTTCAGCACCATTTTGCTTTTGTCGTGTGTTACTAAAATACAAGTTAGAAAGAATCCTTAGTGGGTTAGGACTCTTTTGTTTCTTGCTTTTTTTTTTTTTTTTTAAAAACTGAACCAGAAACCTCACCATATAATGTGCTGGATATTTGCTTTGTGGTTTGGGAGAGTCATCTGCTTCCTCCCTCTCCACAGACATAACTCTTCCAAGCTAATATGGCATCCCTTGAGACTGGAGCTGGCGTTATCCTGCCCCGTGGAGGATGTGGAGAGTGATAATACTTGGCAGGCTCTCCGCAGAACATTCCAGGACCGTCCCACAACCCCGTAGTGCTGTGTAAAAATGAGCACATTGGTATGGGCTCTCTGACAACATTTATTAGTTTGCACGGTTCATAGCTGGCTCGATTATGTGCATGCTAACACAACTCAAGCATTTTTGAGGCAGTAAAACACTTCACTGCTGACATTCTGAAGCTGGTTTTGATTTTGAATGTTTTTGAACGAATAATAATACATTTATGTGTGATCGGAGTGTAGTCTTAATCATCATTCCACCCAAACCATGTGGCCTAACTGTGGGGTGTTTCTATTAACTGTGCAGAATGGGGCAGACTTTGTATGTCCCCTGTTTCCCATGAAGACAGGTTTTAAATGCATCTAAATTCCCCCCCATTTGTATATTTCCTCCTTAACAAGGCAAGCCAAATGACCTCATCTTTTAACAAGAAAGAAGACAGTAAGCAGAAGTGTAAATGTTCGCTGTGGAAAGTATCCCAGGTTAGATATGTCCATGCCTCTCGCTCTTGGGTTGTATTCCAGGGACTATTTGACCATGAGTATCCACAGTTCCTAACAAATAGCATTAAGGGCTGTGAAGGCAGAATGGTGCGTGGGCACCATGGGACTGCCTGTTAGCCCTCAAATTAACTGTGTGTTCCCCTAAATGATGAGTCCTGTGTCTGTTCAGGCAACAATAAACGCTGCAGTGCTCTGGAAATAGCTTCACAAGCGTAAATGAAGAATCAAGACACTCACTTCATAACATAAAGAGCCTCCTCATCCTTCTTTCAACCGTAAACTAAATACTGAGGAATCCAACCCCTGGTTGGGTTTTGTTGTTGTTTGTGTGTATGGTTTTAGTGACACTTCATAAAGGGGCACTAAGACTCTGTCTTATGAAAAAGAAGAGTATGACTTTTGGATACCAGGGAGGATCTCAACTGAACAGAAAAGCCAGACACATCACAGAGCATTCAGAAGGGCTCTTGCTTTGGGGCTGAATAGACCAGATGATGTTCTGCAGGGTGTCACTCTGCTTCTGTGGAGGTGCCCGGGTCAATGTGGGGTCCCCTCTGGCGTCCTCACCCATGGATCTTCATTGGGAGCCTCGGCTCAGGCCTTCCATAGGCCCCCTTCCTTCCCCTTGCTCAGGAGCAGTGTCCCACACAGCTCAGTGTAGACCTTGTCAGGATGTGTGCTGACCAGAGAAGGTCATGAGGGCTACTGCAAAGACACTGCCTGTCTTTCCAGCCCTACCCACCCCACCACACACCAGTGATGATGCAGATCACCAAGAAAGAGTGGTGCCAGGTAGGAGGATAACAGGAAGCTGGGAGTTTGTAGGATTCATACGTGTCTTTTTTTTTTTTTAATGGTGTGTGTGTGTGTGTGTGTGTGTGTGTGCACGAAGCACTGCTATTTTAACACAAAATCTGCTTTTGACCTTGAGTTGAAGACCCTTCAGTTCATCAGTGGCCAAATAGTTCCTTGGAGGGCTTTTTCTCCTCTCTGACAATTTAGATGGGTGTCTGTAGAAAAATCCTGCTGTTCATCTCCCCTAAGTGTACGCAGTCCTAACTCAGGTGAAAAGCACTGAATACAGCCTAGCCATTCCAGATGCCAGAAACAAGGGCTAGTACTTCCTCCAAATCAGTGTTTGTCCAGAGTAGAGAAGAATTGCATTTAGACATGAACTCTAACATCAAGGTGAGTTAGCAGAAGGGGCAGATGTGGAGCTATCTTTTACAACCTGGCTGTTGGTCACAAGGGTCAGTCAGGTGAGCAGTAGGCTCAGGGATACCTGGCTCTCCTGTGTCACTGCTGGGTAGAAGTGTAAGAGCAGGACCTTTCTGGAGAGGCTGTAGAGAGAAGGTATCACCTCTGCTCTCTGTCTCTCCTAAGGGTGTTGTGTATAGGAGCCCAGAAAGCTTAGGAGGAATGAGCTGTACCGTACTGTTCACCTTGTCTCCCTGTCACCATGGTTGCCCTCCTCAGAACCTTGACTTATTAAATGACCCCCTTTGCCTGGAAGCAGACAGCCTGGCCATAAGCCATCACCCACTGTAGACTGCATACGTGGAGAGTCCTGCTCCTCTATCCTTTGGTTGGTTGGAGCTCCTGACAGCCATGCTAGCTCAGGCTCTCCCCCATGATGGCTCTGCATTGCCTTATTTCCATCCGACAGTGAAGGAGACCTTGTACATCTGACCAGCCAACTGGGGGATGCTGCCCTTTGTCTCCTTCGGATTTAGTCCCCTTGTGTCTCTGTCTGGGACTTTAGTGGTGACATTCCAGAGGACCTCTGATGTGAACTGGCTTTCCAGCTAGAAATGCTGTCATCTAGTATCCCTCTTATAGTGTAACTCCAAGAGCCATGTTTCCTGATGTTCATATAACGTTCAAGTATGTCGGAAGAGCACTGAGAACCAGTCCTACCAGTCCACAGACCCCAGATCACTCAGCTGCGGTTGGGTATTCAGGAAGCCACACACAGCATGACCTGGTGACGCAGGCTAGAGCACAAACCAGGTGCATTCTTGTTCACATGCCTGTGTGCATGCATGCTCCCGGGTCCATGCGTGGTTCTGGCTTTCATCCTTCATAAAGAAAAGCCACAGCAGTCTTTCTGGTTGCTTTTAATTGATGCCCATGACTTTTCTGTGTTTTGGGACTCAGGGGTCATGAGAGATGGGGAGGGGGCCGGAGGCACTGTGGTAAGCCCTCCCCTGTGAGTGTGTGGGAGGGTGCTGCTGAGGAACACTGCTGTCTGTTGCTCGTTTATGTGCATTTTCTCAGGCTGCAGTGACATGTGTTCTTCATTACAGCGTGAGCCGTGGCCATACTGTGCCGGGGCCTCTAGTTCCATCTGGGTTTTTATTTATTTATTTTCCAAAGACGGGGAAATTTATCTTTTTCCTCTTGTGTCTTCTGTGCTCACTTTGTATTTGATGCAGACACAATGTTCACATTTTTTGCATCACAGACCCACTCTGCACCACACTGTAAAGAATGCAGAATGCACTTTGTGTTCTTTCTCTATATTTTTGTTCATTACCCATCTCCAGACTCTGCCTTTGGAAAGATTACTTCCTGTGCTGACATAGCAGCAGCATGGCAGTCACAGCTTAGCGTGAAGCCGGGATCCTGGGTGTGGGGGAAAAGCATAGAATTTGAGTTCACAGTGTGCAGTCTTCACTGCCATCCTGACGGAGCCTCGGCGCTAGGGGACTCATTAGTTTCTGCCACTGGATGGAAGAGAACTGAACCTATGTAAGAGCAAAGAAATTAGAAGCCAGGCAAGGAAAGGTTTCAGATACTTTCTCAAAGGAGAAGATAAACTGTAGTTTGGGAAATGACTATGAAATGTACCTGTTCTTAGCCACCATTACTGTACCATGTCATTAAGCGCGTCTCTTCCCTAGTCCCTCAACTGATTTTCCATATGTATCACCACCACTATCTGCAGTATTTGTGGCCTGTCAGATCATTGTAATCATGGTATAAGACAAGATATGGTCCCTGAAGGATACATCTGGCAGAATAGCTTAGGTATTGGCTCACTTTTATGTCATCTTGAGAGAATCTCTAGGGCACTGTGGTCTTAATTAGGAAAAAAAAAATGACACCTTGATTTTAAAAACAGACTTTAAATCCCATTGGAAGAATTTAGACATGCTTGGAACGTTGCAGTCAGCTCGGTCTGCTGTTGTGATCTAGCAACCTACTTTTTCCTCTGCTTGCTGAATAGCGTGCCGTCTCTGGCTTGGTGTATCCAGTGCTGCCTGCCTGACACTTCTGAACAGCAGCTCTTCTGCATTGGACTCTTGATAAGTTGGGTACAGAATTCTAGAGGCTGTCCAGCTGGCCTCGAGCTTTAGAAGTACAGTCTCAGGGTTACCATCATGAACATTCCTACAGTCCTCAGGACATGACCTCAAAATGAGTCCTTTGCGTCAGAAAGTTCTCTCTGGGTTATGCTTATCCTGACGGAAGACTAGGAAGACATCATGGAATAGTTCATTTGACACATGTTCTTCAACACACCCACGGTCAACACCAAGTTAGAATAATGTTCATGGACCAAGAACTGCAGGTTTAGTTCAGTGATACAGTGCCTGCCTGGGAAATGTGAGAATTGGAAATTGGTCCCAGTGTGTGCACGTGAGACACACACACACACACACACACACACACACACACTCATTTGGGAACACTGCAAGAGAATTTGAAATGTGAGACAGATGTTTACTGGAACATTTCCCAGTGTTGAATGTATGCATCTTGTGGTGGCCCTGCCTCCTCCTCCGTGACTTGGCTGTCAGCAGTTGCCCCATGTGTGTGCTTGGTTGATGTGATATGGGTGAAGGGATCCTGGCCAGCAGATGCAGATGATTGAGAGGCCACGCTTGTGCAATTCCAGCTGCTCTTCCCGAGCAGACCTTCACGAGGCCCTCCATTTTTCCCTGCATTCCTGCTTGCTGTTTGCAGTTTCTTTCACTTTCTTTGTTTTTGTTTTTGTTTTGTTTTTCAAAAACATTAATATTACCTCATCTATCTGTTAGGTTATATTTACAAAAGGCTTTTTAATAATCTCTCCACACAGGAGAGGGAAAATCATTATCATTTTACATCTCAAGAAACTAAAGCAGAAAAAGGCCAGTGGGCTTTAAAGTTACTTAGACCCTACAGGTGACAGGCAGGGTTGGAACTCCAGCCCCATATCCTGTCTGCAGCTGTCTGCAAATGAGCAACTCCCTCAGCAAATGCTTGCAGGACCCTGGCATGTGCCTGTCAGGTCCTAGACCCCAGGTCTGCTGTCTGCATACAGCTGCACAAACCCCCAACCCCCACCTTTGGTGCTACTGAGACTGTGAAGCCAAAGAAATATAGATTTGGGCAAGTCATTTTCAAGCTCAGAGTATGCAGTACTTAATTCTAAAAGTTTACTAAAAATCCTCAGCAGTCCATGTTGCTCCTTTACACAAGCAGAATCTCAGACCTTTGCCCACTGGGAAACTGGAGAGAAAGCAAGATGGGGGAATCTTCCTTAGTCTGCAACTAGCAAGATATGATCCTTCTTTTTCCTTACATGTATAAGAGTTTTTATTAATCACAGATGTCCAGGTTTACAGACTGGGAGTAGAAAGCTTCCTCCTCCCCTTGGGTCTGGCCCTGTGCACACATGGTAAAACCCTCCCATGTGGAGCTGGATCCCTGGCCTTCCTCTTCTGGCTCTTTTCTGCCTTCACTTTAAAAGGAAACCATGACAGCCCTTGCGTGACCTCAACCTCAGCAAAGAAACCCCTTGGGATTCCTCTCTAAGCCTGCCCCAGCAGGCAGGGTTGCTTGTGGACACCTGTGAGCCTGCTAGGATCTCTTTATGCTGAAGTTCATCCTTTATAATAGGGGACAAATTTCTTTTAAAATAGAAAAATAATCAAGTCACTATCTAGGTCGTTTCGGCCTTGCATTTTTAGCATTTCCTAGACACGGTGCTAGGCTTGCCATTGATTCCTGTTGTCCAGGAATTCTGGGTATTGTCAGGGGCAGTTGCTGTTTGTATAAATACAGTACACCCATTTCTGTACCATCAGGGAATCCTGTTGTCCTGTATGCAGCTTGTTAGAGTGTATCAAGCTGCTTCAGTTCACTCTTATTGTTTCTTGACTCCATTGCTGTCCTGTAAGGTGTGGAAACCCAGCTACACCAGTCTGGATCACCCCTGAGAGAGCAAAGCCCAGACACAGGCCCCCAGTCCAGAGCTTTCTGTGACATCCGTCATAGATCTTATTCTGTGCCTGGAATAAGAGGGAGAGGAAAGCCTACCTTCAAACCAGGCAAGAGCTAAAGGCTTCCCTACAGTCGAGGAAAGGTAGCGGCCAAGTGCGAAGCGCAGCTGAGACCAGAGTGCAGAACTGAAACTGTGACACACAACAGCAGAGGTGTCTGTCCGAGCTGCAGGGTCAGCTTCATCCTGAGCCCTTTCTCTGCCCCTGTGCAATGCTCCCCTTGATCAGTGCCACTTACACACATCAGGCCTGGGCTCTGTCCCAAGAAAAAGCAGCTCATAGCATCACAGGTAGAGACGGGATCACAAGAGTCTGCTTGACCTGGTTTTCAAATAAATGAAACCTCACAACCGTGTAAGCTTCACTTGACGCTAGAGATCACTTGTAGTTATCACGGAACTGACCACAATATGCCATACTCTGAGTATCACTGTCCACGGTGGTGGGTTTAGATTATCAATCGGTGTCCTTGGGTTGGGCAAACAAAGATAAGGATAGCCTGCAACCAGTGTTTTGCTCACCTACTCGTCCTTATTCTGCATGTATTTACTAAGTCCCAAGATGCACCAAACAGCCTATTAGCAGTTAAGCTCCTGCCCACACAGAGCCTGCCTTGACGCACAGGTTGTACAGATCTGAAGGAGTCTCCTCCTGAGAGGGCATGAACCTGGGAAAGGTACCTCACCCTTGCCGCTGTGTCGCTCTTGGGCAGCAGACACTCGGGCTCCAGGTTTGATCTCCTCCTGACAGTCCACTGGCTGTGATGGCTAGAACCTCTTGAGAAAGACAACTGTGTCCAGACCAGTAAATCAGGGTCTTCCCAAAGGGACTGCCCTGTAAGCTCTGCACTGAATGTGGAATTGCTACCTAGACTGTGCCCAGGGACACTGTAGAGCACACATCCACTACAGAGATGCCATCACAAGCTCGGATCTCTAGTGGATTCAAAATGTATACCTGTGGAGTGGGTCTGCTGGACAAAACTGGTTCTTCAGATAACCAAAACAGCAGCAGATACTTCACCAGATTCTGTTAATGATCTCACTTGTTTAAATGAGAACGTTTACAAATCTTGATTTATGTGTTATGTCACATCCTAGCACAGAGTAGATTCGTGGGCTAGTATCACCTACAGATTTAGGCAGAGAATTTCGTTCCATTAAAACACACACACATACACACAATGTATTATTACAGAGAATCAAAAGCATGGGGGATTTGACACTATACTTAGAAAGTGGAAGGAAGAATTATCTGGTTATTTTGCCCATTGCTAATATCCGAAATTATGACTATATCCGATATGTGCCAGATACAGTAAGACATCTGCTAACCTTAAAGACAGATGGGGATATTTTCCCTATGTATCTTCAGACTTCTGAAATGAAAGACTTTCAAAGTAAAATTGAAAGTTCAACACTTTGGTTTCCTTCTAAATCCATAATAGCTGCTAGCACTCGGAGCATTTTTCTCTCCAGTGAAGTATAATAGCCTCACACAGTGACATAATATATCAGAGCTCAGAAGAGAGGCCGTCCCTTCACGTTCACCACGGCACACCCTTTGTGTCCACCTGCTGTTCACACGTATTGGATTTAAAGATGTTTAATTGAATCAGGCATGGTGGCATGTGCTTGTAAAACCAATCCATCTAGGAGGCTGGAGCAAGAGCGCTGTGAGTTGGAGGCCAGTCTGAACCATAAGCAAAACCTGGTCAGGAAAACAAAATGTTTTCAACATTAGCTTAGTTAAGTACCATGTAGCATATGGATTACCAGGTCCTCCGTCTCTGTGTCATTTATATGGTCACCGCACAAAGAGGCCTGAGCTGAGGACTGTTGGCTTCTGCACTCTTAGATGCCAGAGAGAGATACTGACCCAAAGTTCTCATCTTCTCCTGCCTCTTGTGGGTTATGCCTGACCATCGGCTGATGTGAACACAGCTTCATAACTCTCGCCAAACAATAAATAGAAAATACATGCATATCTATGCATACACATGCTGAATGTGTGATACATGCACAAACAGGAGTTATTTCTTAGCATACATTGATAATTTTGAACCAGTTTGCCTTTGGGGAGAAAAGTCCAAATTTTAAGGCATGAATGATTCATGGTGGGTCATATCCTCTGTCTGTGTCTTGGGCAAAGATATAATGGGATAGCAATTAGAGGAGCCTCCCTGTCTCTAGTCCTGTCTAAAGCCCTAGTGGAAGCTGTTATCACGGTTTCTAGGCCTAACACTCTAGGAGATATATACTGAACCTAGCGGTCTCTGGTGGCACAAGGCAAAGAGCCCGTGCAGGTGCGTGTAAAAGGATGCTTTCGAAGATTAGCGGCCATATATTTTTCAGACTTCAAAGGGTCTAAAAAATAAACACTTGGCTGATGGTCATCTTCATTATTACATCTCCTAAAAGAAATCATTCAATCCTGTGTTACTCTGGCAGAGCCCCCATGTCAGATGCTTGGAGAGTAACCACTTGGCTCCTGATTGCTGGCTTTCAAGTTTACGGGAACATTTCCCCTAGCTCTGGATCCGTTTGATCATTTTTCACTTGCAAGCCTATCTGCCCTGAGTTGACTTCACTGGGTCGGTTGAGACAGATGGATAGAAGGAAGGGGTTGAGACAAACAGATAGAAGACAGATCAATAGACAGAGAGAGTAATCGGTATTTACTGATAGTGTGTCAAACTAAACAAAGACAAATCGAGTGCCTGGATCTGTGCAGTGGTCACACTGGTCTTCAGGATCGGTGACTCAAGATACCTTAGGGATAGGCAGTGCCTCTGTAGTATAGAAACCCAGCTAGATAGTTACCCTAGGAGAGAGAGGTATCAGTCCTCTCCTCTGTTTCAGCATCTAGGTAAAGACAACAAAGTTCCCATAACCCACCTGCAAGTCCATTAAGGTGGGGGTAAACATGTAGCTAGATGGCAAAGACTTGACCACAATGTGGGGGAACTTTTGTCACATTCAGTAAAACACCTTCTTTCTTCTCATCCCATCAGACTCGCTGTCCGTCTCCAGTAATGACGCCAGCCCACCGGCCTCTGTGGCTTCCCTTCAGCCCCACATGATTGGAGCACAGAGTTCACCAGGTCCCAAGCGGCCGGGCAACACCCTGCGCAAGTGGCTCACAAGCCCCGTACGGCGGCTCAGCAGTGGCAAGGCGGATGGGCATGCGAAGAAGCTGGCCCACAAGCACAAGAAGAGCCGGGAGGTCCGGAAGAGTGCAGATGCTGGATCACAGAAGGATTCAGATGACAGCGCCGCCACCCCACAGGATGAGACCATTGAAGAGGTGGGTCTGGGCAAAAGACATGGGCTGCAGTAAGTCATGGGTGACCGTAAGTCATAGGGTCCAGCAATTCTGGATACTACGGAGGCTTTTGGTGTCCTCTTTCTTTCAAGTTAAGAGTAGTTGCTGTCTTGGGGAGTAATGGATTTGGTTTGCAGAAAGCACCCATGTCCCACGGCCCCGTTTAGGTTTCTGTTTTACAGTCTGTTAAGTGCTGGGACAGGCTGATTGTTGGAAACTCTATTTGACTGCTTTTATTGACCACACGGGACTCTACATCTTTCCAATATCACCAAAGTGGAGACAAAACGCCCAGGATATTTTTCCCTTCCTCTTTTGTCTCAGGAGGCTCTGAGTTATACCATCTTTCATGTCACCAGAACGTCCTTAGCACTGGCAGGGCCAGGAGGGATTTTAACTTGGTTTCTTCCAAGTTCTACACAGACTCCAGAAACAACAACAACAACAACAAAAAACAGTGTCACATTTGTTTTATTTTATTGTTTCGTGTGTTTTCTGTTTTTTTTTTTTTTTTTCACCAAACTTTCTTTTGCTGAATTTTTACCATAATATGGAGGTCATTATGTATTCATACACCTATTTTATAAATCTGCATTGCTCACTAAAGCTAAAACTCAGATTTTTTTCATGCAAACAGAGGAAACGAATATGTGTTTGATCCCAGCCTCACTGTGCCCTTTCGTCAGAACTGCAGAGTCTAGCCTGTAACCCAGGCCCGCTTGTCATGGTCTAACATGAACAAACAGGCATTGCTTTGATTTCAGAGAGGGCGGAACGAGGGCCTCAGCAGTGGTACACTGTCCAAATCCTCGTCCTCGGGCATGCAGAGCTGCGGAGAAGAGGAAGGCGAAGAGGGCGCAGACGCCGTACCACTGCCTCCACCCATGGCCATCCAGCAACACAGCCTCCTTCAGCCGGACTCACAGGACGACAAGGTAGGCGACAGCCCGTGCGCACCCAGGCCAGCACATTTCAAAGGCTTGGAGACGGGTGTGGGAGAAGGAAGGCGCCAGAAGCCTGGTGCTTTCCCAGCAGTCAGCTTGTCTGTATCTCAGAAGTATGAATAACAAGTCCATTTCAAACAAGCACGAGGCCAGCATATGTTGCTGCCTACTACATGGTCAAGTAAATATGTTCAGTGTATTTTAATGCTGCTGCAGCAATTGCTGCTCTCAAAGTAACTTTTTAACATACTGGTTAGAGTCCCGGAGAGAGAAGTCTCATGCAGCCTGCCTGAACACAGCTTTCAACACACAGTAGGCCATCATGTTTCCTCCGTAATGTGTTTTTGCACATGGCTTTCTGGTTAAAATAAGGTTGTGTTGCTCTCCAGTTACTTTCCCCAACATGCCACGTGTGCTTAGGATTAGAACCCCACAAGTGTATTGTTACAGAACACTGAGAGCCAGCCTGAGAGCTGTGAGGCTGTCTGCCCTTGGTTGTCTGAAGGCTTCAAGCCTCATCGGTCTGTCTCCCTTCACTTTTACCATTTTAGATTATTTTTTCCACCCCAGCTGTAAAATCTCAAAAATAAAATAGCAAAAAAAAAGGAAGCCTAGTAAATGAAGCAGGTACACCCTTGCTACCCCCTGGTCCCAACATGACCGACCCTGTTAGGAGCTAAAATAGAGCTAAGAAGTCATGGCCGGGATTCAATACTGTTCTTTGGTTTTGTGTTCTTTGGCAGTAACTAAGTTCCTGAATAAAAGAGATGTGCCTTCAGTACTTTTTTTTCACATTTTTTTCCTTTTCCCTTCCTGACTCCCTTATTGGTATTGTCCGTCACTTGCTAGATTTATCAGCCTTTATTTGACAGCAGGAAGATGTGCTGCAGTCATTGGTTAATAGCAATGAGGCTCCCACACTTGATGCTTAGTCTTAATTCATAGCACACAGCTCCACCCACACACCCTGTGCCTCCCACAGTTGAGCATGGCCAGAGTGCTGTGGGTCTGAGCACACTGGTTGTGAGCTGTGGAGCCGAGCTTTGGTTTGTCCCCTTACAGCTGAGTGTCATTCTTGGTGCAGACCAGTCTGAGATAAAAGGTGAAGTCTGGCCAAGGAACAACAGGCTGTGTGGGTGTTGTGACGACTCATAAACTGTTTTGTAACCATTTGAACTAATCGCTTTTTCAAAGCAGGACAATAAATTTCTTAAATCTGGGTGGTTATCCAAGTAATGAGGCACGGGCTTTTTTGGCTTATTATCCACCCTTAAAAGGACTAAATTGCCAGAGTCTTGTTTACTGGAATCATTTATTGTTTACCATGAAACCTGGTTGGGTGTTATCAGTAGCAAATCTTCATTTACAAAACTCTAGCAGTGTTCCCAGACAGTCTATTATCTTGAACTAATTTTTTGTTTTGTTCTGTTTTCTCTTTCTGTAAACCTCCGCTGCAGCATTATGTTGATTTGTGTTCTGTGTCTGTTTTGGCTCAGTTTCCTTACCTTTCCATTTGAATTTCTTTTCTTCGGTTTCGTTCATCTCATATTCCAAATATCATTAGAGCAAACCAGCGTTTGTTCTGTCAAGTGCGTACTTTGGCCCTGTTGTAAAAATCTGTTATCTGTCCACTGTGAGAAATGCATCTCTCAGACAGACAGCCACGTGTCGCATGCATCTCTGCTGCCCTTAATATGAAGCAAGGTTCATATTACTTATGCCCCTCAATCCCCAGCTCTCTACAGCAGAAGTAATCTGCAAACAGTGTTTGCTAATTACTGAAACTCAGCTCAGTGGCCCCTCCCTCAGCCTCCCCGACTGTCACCCCGTGACGCCCTCGATCTAGCCATAAGTGGCAGCTCATAGCTTGTGAGGCCTCAGCTCTTCTGTCCTCTGCAGTAATCATTGGGGAATGGATGGCACAGGAAATGGTGAGCTTGTCCCCCTCCCCCATCTGGGTACTGCACCCTGGCTCCCTTCCCTTTCTTAATCCTGTCAACACAGCCAAGCCATTGTTAGTAGCCCCATTTCGGTTTCTTGATTATTTGGGGATTCTCCCATTAGATCTTAAGCCTCTTTCTCTCCTGCTGACCGGGTTCTGTCTCTCTCTGTATAGCCTAGAGCCTAAGCCAGCGCTTGCAGAGTTACAGTCAGTATGCCCCCGTGCCCAGTCACCACTCAGAAAAACATTATGATGTTACATGACTGTAGATTAAAAACAGACAATGTCTGCTTCCCACATGGATCCTAGACAGGTTTTATTTAATGTTTCGTGTCAGAATATTGTAAATATAAAAGGATGGCTCTAAATAAATGCAAACAAAGACAAACTTGTGGTCTTTTTGTCTGGACTTACTTTAAAAAAAAAAAAGGCTGCAGTTTCCGAGGGAGTTCTGTCTGCCCGGTTACTAACGAGAGACCTCTCCCCCCCACTCCTTTGTCTTAACTTCTCCCATAGGCCTCTTCGAGGTTATTAGTCCGCCCCACCAGCTCTGAGACACCCAGTGCAGCTGAGCTCGTCAGTGCGATTGAAGAACTCGTGAAGAGCAAGATGGTAAGGCTCCTCAAACATGCGAGTCACTCTCGTGCCTGTGTACAAACGCCGTGGATTGCAGCTACGGCTGAGCACTGCTCTCACGATGACCAGGACTGCATCTGAGGTCTGCTCTGTCGTCCTAAGGTTCATCAGTGGTTTGAAGGACTCACAGAACTCAGAAAAGCTGTGGCTCCAACAGTTGCAGTTTTATTGCAGGACAGAGCTCAGGTTAAAATTAGCGAAGCAAAAGGCTGCAGAGGGCAGGGTCCGGGAGACAGCAGGTCCCAGCATGTAAGCATCTTCACAGGAACACAGAGCACACCACTTACATAGGGCAACAGAGAACATGACAGCTGTCGTGGTTTATCTGGGCCTCACTGTTCAGTTATGTAGGCTGGTCTACTACCTGCTTGGCTGAGCATCTACTCTGAGATGCTCTGTGAAATAGTCCCCTCTCCACCTCTCCTCTCCCTCCCCCCACCACACAATTGCACTTAAAATAAGGGTTTGTCAATGACCTTCCCATAAAGCACAGCAGTAGGAGAGGATTCACAGTGATACACTGAAAATCCCCGAGGTCTCAGCACTCCAGCTTTGGAGCAGCTCATACTGGGGCTTCTTTGTCATCCACACACATCTGTGTAAGGGACCAGTGGGTGCCACAGCCAGGGTGACCATCCAGAGTGTTGCAAAAGATTATGACCCTGTGTCCTCATCAGATTTTGGGCGTCCTGTCAGGTGCCATGTCAGGTAGGTCACACCTGAGAACAGGCCTCCAGGAGTCACCTGAGCCTCTATTTCGGGTCCTGACAGCTGCTGCAGTCGTGAGGGCACATCCCTGTGGGCACAGATGAAGGCCTTGACTACTTCTTTGCTCTCTCCTGTCTTTCTCTTTTCTCTTTTTCCTCATTATTCAAATAAACAGAGTTCAGTCTAATGAGCCCCAGCTGTCTAGTCTGTACAGGGCGGAATGTCCTCTGTCACCCCCAGTCTTGGCTTCCTGTTGTCACCCACCTGATCCAGAAGCGTGACGCAAACCCTGATACTTACAGAAGAACATGTACTTCCAATAAAGATCATCTGCTGTTTATTTATCAGAGTGCAATATTTGGATCAGGCTCCATTTGTTAACCAACAGTGTCCTGATTTTCGTAAATAAGAGCCGTAGTTGCTGTGATTTTACAGCTCCGTGGGCTTCCTTTAATGAGGTTGCATGCACAGCCCTGTGTCATCTCCATCATGATGATGAAGAGTCTGTCCCCATCAAGGAAGAGAGCAGGGCACACAGTGGCAACTGCATCTTACTAGCAGCAGCTAAGTAAATGAAGCTAACGGTTCCCGCACTTCATCGTTCTGTTTCTCTAGTGATAAAAACCCTTCTGTGGTCTAGCTGGAAGCTTGGGGTCAGGGAAGAGGGTTAAAGGTGCACCATCCCTAGACAGCTAAGCACTCGGCAAGTCAGGTGGAGAAAGAATTGCCAAGCAGGAATTAGAAGGCCTCCGGTTGTTAACCAATGCCAAATTATCTCTATTTTCGTTTTTCTTTTACTTATTCTTCTCTCACATATTAGATGCCAACTATAGTTTCCCCTCCCTCCCTTCCCCCCCAGTCCCCTCCCTTTACCCCCCACCTCCTCTCAGAAAAGAGCAGGTCTTCCAGGAACATCAATCAAATTCAGAAATGACAGGAAGAGCAGGCAGAAGTTCGCACATCAAGGCTAGGTGAAGCAACCCAGTAGGAGGAAAAGGGTCCCAAGTACAGAGTCAGGGACAGCCTCCACCCCCACTGTTAGAGATTCCCCCAAGAACATCAAGCTACGCAACCATAACATATACGCAGAGGACCTAGCTCGTGAATCTGAGCCCACATAGGCTCCCTGATCTCTGAACCCACCTTCAAACTCTATGTGGGGCTCTACAATGGGAAAAGCATGTGAGCAATCTTGGGGAATGTCACACAGAAGTTGATTAATATTTTTATTCTAATTTTGCTGTTTACCTGGCTACTCTGACTCTATGGCTTGTTGTTGATTGTGCTGTTATAATGATTTATGTTTTTATTTTATGTGAGCATTTTTACCTTCCTATATGTGCATGCACCACATGCAGTGCAGTACCTGCAGAGGCCAAAAGAAGTTGTCCAGATCCCCTAGAGCTGGAGTTCTGGATGGTTGTGAGCTGCTAAGTGGGGTCTGGGCATAGAAATTGAGTCCTCTGCAAGAGCAGCAAATGCTCTCAACCGCTGAGCATCTTTTCAGCCCCTTCTTAATAATGCAATTTGGTCTGTTGTTAGAAATCTTGTCATTTCCCTGTCACACCCGTTGTATTGTCTGACTTAGATTTTCTTACGCTGTCATCAGCCATCATGGACTGAGGGCGGTCAGCACTGTTCATTTGCTACCTTCCTTCCAGGCGCTGGAGGATCGTCCCAGCTCACTGCTTGTTGACCAGGGAGACAGTAGCAGCCCGTCCTTCAACCCTTCAGATAATTCCCTGCTTTCATCCTCCTCACCCATTGATGAGATGGAAGAAAGAAAATGCAGCTCTCTGAAGAGAAGGCAGTAAGCAACATCAGCCACCGCACCTTTCCCCGTCCCTCGCAGTTACAGCACGTGTGCACATGCACTCATGAGTGCCTGCCTCTGTGTGTCTGTGTGTGTGTGTGTGTCTTTGTGCCTCTGTGTGTGTGCACATTGTATGACTCTGTGTGTGTGTGTGTGTGTGTGCATATGCCTGCCTGTTTGTGAGTGTGTGTATGTGTGCACATGCCTACCTGTTTGTGTGTGTGTGTGTGTGCACGCATGCATGCCTGTGTGTCTGTGTGTGTGTCTGTGTGCCTCTGTGTGCACATGAGTGCCTGTGTGTATATATGTGTGTGCATGCCAGTGTATGTGTGTGTGTGTGTGTGAGAGAGAGAGAGAGAGAGAGAGAACATGGTAAGCCATAACTACAGTTTCTATTGTTCTCCCTGTCTGTTATGCTTTACAAATGAGAACATTTCATGACAAGAATATTGTCCGTGGTTTGTAATGAGAAACTCCTCCACTTTCTATTATTTATGTAGCAATGAAGGAAAAAGAAGGCAATGTAAAATTAAATCAATTTGAAATTAGTCAAAATGTGAGTATTTTAAAATGTAACTTAGTGGCAGTGTTTCTCAATTCTGGTAAAATCACTTATGGCGATGAATATTCTGAGAATTAACACCAAAGGTTTATGCTTCCTCTGGGTGAGAGGTACCATATGCTGCATGGGTAACAAGCTGATTTGTGTCAATAATAATAAGCTCTAGTGACTTAAGGGCACCAGGCACATAGAGTGTTCTTGGAACATTATGTTACATATGTATGCACATACATACGTAAATACAGCCTGCTAAGTCCAGTTAGTGTTGTTTGTGGTCAGCCCTGAAATGGTATACACATAAACCACGTCCCTCGGGTGGCTAATTTTCTTTTTCTCTGCTCTTAGTTTCTGATAGTTCTTTGACTAAGCTTGGGGCCCTGTAAAACCTTCCCCCTCCATACTGGCGTGTCCATTGGTGTTATCATTAGTCCAATCTTGCTTAGGTGGCCATGGTGTTGAGGTATCAAGAGTGATGCTTCCCTGACATTTCTAGGAGGCACAATCTGGCGGCAGACTTCCTTCCTCCTCTGGCTTTTATAAACTTGCATCTTCTTCTGCAGTGTTCCCTAAGCATCAGATGCAGGGGGTGTCGTGGATGTGTGTCTCTGGCGGTTGGACACTATCAGGTGTTCTCTGCATTTTGGCGAGCTGTGGCTTTCTATAATGGCCCCCACAGCCGTAAAGAAAAGCTCCGTTGGTGAGGAGTGTGAGTTAGACTTATCCGTGGGGATACGGCTAAGTATTTAGAATGTTGGCTTAGGAAAGTGGCACTAGGGGATTTTCCTCTAGGATCCATAACCTCACGAGCCCCAGCTCATTGGCTAGGTTTCTAGTGCCAGGCATGTTTTCCCTCCTGCTGTGTCATCCTTAAGTACAATAGAGCTACTGGTCACCATGCACCTCTAGGGATACCTTCCCATGCTGGTCATCCCCGTTGTTCAAAAGCATGTGGGCAGATTGTTGATTGTGTCCCTCCATTTAGCACCCTCTGGTACTGTGAAATCCAGTTGTCAGGTAGAGGCTTTCAGGAGAGATCCAGATCAGAGCCTCTGCATTCTATGTCCCAAGAGAATGGTGGCTTCAGCAATAGAGACTTGTCTTTGACTTCTGGGAGACTACCAACTGTCTGAGGGATGTTCTCTTTTATCTAAGCACCCTTGGCTGTTACAGACAGAAACATTTCAGTATCATGCACGCAGTCTAAATGTCTAAAACTTTAAAACTTCTGTCTACTGAAGTCTAAAATAACTTAATTAAAAGACAGCTGCACCCCCTAATGCCACACCCTTGCAACGAAGTTGCACCTGTGCTTCGTTTTCATTTTCTGCTACCATAGTACTGTGTCCGCTAGAGTGACTTTGGCTGATAAGCTGCTCCGCTCTCTCACTTAACCGGTCGGACCCAGCTGTGTAAGTCTGATATATTATTGTACGGTCTTAAGAGAACCCATTCTCAAAAAAGCAAATTTGTATAGGATAATTCCTTCAGATTCTGTATTTCTCTTTTTTTCCAGCTATGTTTTGCAAGAGTTAGTGGAGACAGAGCGAGACTATGTGCGAGACCTTGGCTGTGTGGTTGAGGTACGTATCTTCAGAAACTTCATAGCCCAGATCATCCAAAGAGGTACTGTTTTAAAAGGCAGAAGGGTAATACTTTCCAGAAAGCCTTAAAGAAATGTAGCTAGCCATCTTAGCAAGCTGGATACAATTCTAAAAAATTATTTTGACATAGTATACCTTGGTATATAGTTTATATGTAATTAAGATTTTAGCTTATTACAGCCAAAAATCTTGTGATTTTTGTATTGAAATGTTTCCTTTCATTATTTCAAAAAATTAGATGTTGCCACAGAAACAACAGTAATATTGGTTGAAAACTCAGTGTGGCCGAGCTATGGATTCAGTCCATTCTGAATCCACATACTACTAACACTGGCCTGTGCATCTACCAGAGTATTTGTTTATGGCTTTGCACAGAATGGCCCTGCCACCATTTTCAGTCGCAAGCCTTGGCTGAGCACTTTATAACTACAGCAAAGCCACCACCTTCTGCACTAGTCAGTTACCGGCAGGAGCTCAGCAGTTCACCGTCAGGCCTTGGCTGACTGGGTGGATGGGTGGTTCATTGGTTCATTGGTTGGTTGGTTGGTAGGTAGGTATTTACATTGGATTCTTCAGCCTAGGCTAACTTGGAAGTCACAGTGTAGCCAAGACTGTCATCAAATTGTGTCCACAAATTCAGCTGTGTCCTCCTGCCCCAGCCTGTTGAATACTATACATGTGAGCAACCACATCCAGATCAATTTTCTTAGACCTTGTTTCAGTGTTTAGCTAAGGCTGGTCTTGAACTCATAACCCTCTTGCCTGTAGTTCCCAAGTGCTGGTTTTACAGATTTGTGCCACCATCCCTGGCTCTGAAGGAGAGGTATTTTTATAGTATAAAATGTTGAGTAGGCTTCATCCCAGGATTACAGGGATGGTTCAATACCCAGAAATCCATCAATGTAATCCACTACATAGAACTCAAACTCAAAGAAAAAACCACATGGTCATTTCGTTAGATGCTGAAAAAGCATTTGACAAAGTTCAACATCCCTTCATGATAAAAGTCTCGGGAAGATCAGGAATTCAAGAAGCATACCTGAACATAGTAAAAGCAATATACAGCAAACCAGTAGCCAACATCAAACTAAATGGAGAGAAACTCGAAGCAATCCCACTAAAATCAGGGACTAGACAAGGGTGCCCTCTCTCTCCCTATCTATTCAATATAGTACTTGAAGTTCTAGCTAAAGCAATCAGACAACAAAAGGAGGTCAAAGGGATACAAATTGGAAAGGAAGAAATCAAAATAGCACTATTTGCAGATGACATGATGGTATACTTAAGTGACCGGAAAAACTCCACCAGAGATCTGCTAAAGCTGATAAATAACTTCAGCAAAGTGGCTGGATACAAAATTAACTCAAGCAAATCAGTAGCCTTCCTATACTCGAAGGATAAACAGGCTGAGAAAGAAATTAGAGAAATAACACCCTTCACAATTGTCACAAGCAATATAAAATATCTTGGTGTGACTCTAACCAAACAAGTGAAAGATCTATATGACAAGAACTTCAAGTCTCTGAAGAAAGAAATTGAAGAAGACCTCAGAAGATGGAAAGATCTCCCGTGCTCATGGATTGGCAGGATTAATATAGTCAAAATGGCCATCCTGCCAAAAGCAATCTACAGATTCAATGCAATCCCCATCAAAATCCCAACTCAATTCTTCATAGACTTAGAAAGAGCAATTCTCAATTTCATATGGAATAACAAAAAACCCAAGATAGCAAAAACTATTCTCAACAATAAAAGGTCTTCTGGGGGAATCAGCTTCCCTGACCTCAAGCTGTGCTACAGAGCAGTAGTGATAAAAACTGCATTGTATTGGTACAGTGACAGGCAGGTAGATCAATGGAATAGAATCGAAGACTCAGAATTGAACCCACACACTTATGGTCACTTGATCTTTGACAAAGGAGCTAAAACCATCCAGTGGAAAAAAGACAGCATTTTCAACAAATGGTGCTGGTTCAACTGGCGGTCTACATGTAGAAGATTGCTAATTGTTCCATTCCTATCTCCCTGTACAAAGCTCAAGTCCATGTGGATCAAGGACCTCCACATAAAACCAGATACACTGAATCCAATAGAAGAGAAAGTGAGGAAATGTCTCGAACACTTGGGCACAGGGGAATTGTTCTTGAACAGAACACCAATGGCTTGTGCTCTAAGATCAAGAATTGACAGATGGGGCCTCATAAAATTACAAAGCTTCTGTAAGGCAAAGGACACTGTGAATAGGACAAAACGGCAACCTACAGATTGGGAAAAGATCTTTACCAATCCTACATCTGATAGATGGCTAATATCCAATTTGTATACAAAGAACTCAAGAAACTGGACTCCAGAGATCCAAATAACCCTATCCAAAAATGGGGAAGAGAGCTAAACAGAGAATTCTCAACTGAGGAAACTCGAATGGCCAAGAAGCACCTAAAGAAATGTTCAACATCCTTAGTCATCAGGGAAATGCAAATCAAAACAACCCTGAGATTTCACCTCACACCAGTCAGAATGGCTAAGATCAAAAACTCAGGTGACAGCAGATGTTGGTGACTATGTGGAGAAAGAGGAACACTCCTCCATTGCTGGTGGGAATGCAAGTTGATACAACCTCTCTGGAAATCAGTTTGCTGGACCCTCAGAAAAATGAACATAATACTACCTGAGAACTCAGCTATTCCACTCTTGGGCATATACCCAGAAGATGCTCTAACATGTAATAAAGACACATGTTCCATTATGTTCATAGCAGCCATATTTATAATAGCCAGAAGCTGGAATCAACCCAGATGTCCCTCCACAGAGGAGTGGATACAGAAAATGTGGTACATTTACACAATGGAATACTACTCAGCAATTAAAAACAATGACTTCATGAAATTTGCAGACAAATGGATGGATCTTGAAAATATCCTGAGCTAGTTAACACAGTCACAAAAGAATGAACATGGTATGTACTCACTGTTAAGTGGTTATTAGCCCAAGAGTTTGAAATTCCCAAGAGTCACTTCACAGCAACAGTAGGGCTGAGTGTGAGGTCCCAGATGGAGGACTTGGAGAAGGGACTGAAGGAGCTGAGGGAGTTTACATCCCCAGAAAGGCAGCAACAGTGGCAACTGGCCTGACCCCCTGATACTCCTGGAGACTGATCCACCAACCAAAGAATACACATGGAGTGACTCACGGTGCTGGCCACATATATGGCAGAGGAGGGGCTTGTTAAGACATCAGGGGGAGGAGAGGCCCTTGGACTGGAGGATATTAGATCCCCCAGTATAGGAGAATGCCAAGGAGGGAAGACGAGAGTGGGTGGGTGGGTGGGTGGGGGAATACCCCAGTAGAGGCAGGGGAGGGGGGAGGGAATAGGGAGGTTCCAAAGGGGAGATCTGGAAAGGGGAAATGTAAATAAAGTAGAAAAAAAAATGTCATTTTTCTTTCAGCTTTGCAGATCTATACAGAATCACATTTTGGGTGCACAGAGCTATTGGGCTGTAGTTTTAGCTCAGTAGCAGAACCATTGCTTAGCGTGCACACAGCATGGATTTTGTGCTCGGCACTGCTGAAGCCCAATAGTGATTGTAGTCACTGTCACTCGCCAACATAAACGTTTAGCGTGTTAGGTCTCTCTGCAGTCATTGATAGCAATACAGTTTCTGGTACAAACTAAATCTCATTAGAATCAAATAGAAGGTTTTTTTTTCAAAGCGTAGGGCTGGTAGCCTAGAATGGCCTCACGCTCACTCTTCCTGTCTCAGCTACCCAAGCTCCCTAAGCTGCACACCATATCCAGCTGGACAGGAAATGTACAGCACATGTTAGCTCTCCAGTTAACTGACCTCTGTTAACAAGCAGTTGATAGAATATTGCTAAAGCCTTCCTTAATATGCTATGCTGCAATCTCAAAACATCAATTCCTTTGTTCCTATGATATAAATCCTAAAAAATGAGGGACTTCTTCAGACTGAGCAACTCTCTGATATTCAGTAGCTAGCTAGGATTGTTTGCTTTCTGAAACTGTTTACCTATTTTAATGGTTTAGGTTCCTTAGAAGAATTTTCATGTAAGTGTTCCATAGTTCAAGGCCAGGCAGATTCAGCAGTGAATATATCAATTTATTTGAAGCCATGGTAAGGACACTTTCCGTGCAGGTTTTGGTTTGTTCTTAAACAAGACAGTGTGTGACTGTGTGGTGTGACTTTCAATCCGGTACCTGATGCCGACGTCTCATGCGTGAGCTCATCTGCACACTTTGCTTTGTAGGGCTACATGGCACTTATGAAAGAAGATGGTGTACCCGATGACATGAAGGGAAAAGACAAGATTGTGTTTGGCAACATTCATCAGATTTATGACTGGCACAGAGAGTACGTAAGAACCTATCGTGCATGATCCAGCCCGGCCAGGGCTAAAGGAAATGTTTAGGTTCGGTCTGTTCTGTAACCTGTGTAGCATCCCAGAAGGAGTTTGAGCTAAGGACAAAGTGCTGTGCAGTTGTAGCATTTCATGGCATGGGAAAGATTCATATGTTTTTCATGCTCTTCTATGCCAAGATGCTAGGTCCCTAAAGAGAGTCAGTCTACTTGGGGTTATGACTTACCACTATGTGCCATTTTCTTCCCCTCTGCATTAATTAGATTTTTATCATTGTAACCAAGACACCCGACATAAATAACTCTGGAGAGAAAGATTGAACACAGCTTATGGTTTCAGAGGGTTTGATCGAATAGCTTGGCACCATGAGACATGGTGGCAGGGGGCTGGCTGAGAAAGACTCTTCACTTCCTGTTAGACACACAGTGAGCACTCAGTGAGTGCTTCCTGAAGCACAGAGTGAGATGGGGTGGCAAGGATAATATACTCCAGAGAACTAGTCCCAGTGACTTCCTTCTTCCAGATAGTCCCTGTCTCCTCTCGTCCCCACAGCATCCCCAGACAGTGCCACTAACAGGAGATCTAACCGGAAAGACAAGCCTGAGAGGACATTTGTATTCAGACTGACCACTGGCCCCAAAGGCCCTTGGTCATGTCCGTCAGTCCAGCTTCAAGAGTTCTCAGAGTCTTCTGAACTCAGTGAACTTACCTGTTTATCAGAAAAGTAATCAGAAAGTTTCATATTTGTAACACATGGGGCACAGGGTTAGCATCCCATTCCAGAAGGAGGAACAAAGACATAGCAGGGAAGAATTAGACCAGAGGGAACCCGAAACCCCAATTCATGTAGATCCAAATGGAGCGCACTGTGGTGTGGTCTTACCATTTGCAGCCCACAAAGCTGTTCTCTTGGGCTGATTTTCTTATTGCTGCAGCTTTTCTTGGCAGAGGGTCCAGATTTCTGACATCTCCAAAATCCCGAGCACTTCCTTGCAGCTTGCCATTACTCTCATGGCTTTCTTGCATTTCCCTCCCCGGCTTTGTTGGGAATCTGACCCCAACACACATCTCGGGCCCCCCATTTGGAATCTCAGTTAAAGCCCCTCTAACCAGTTATTCTTGCATTCTTCTTGCCGGATTCTGCTGCCAGCTTGAGCTTTGTCCTCCCCTGCTGGGTACATGGCTGCAGTAGCCTCGATATTCTTAGCTCTCTAGTCCAAGGGAAACGCCTTTCTAGGTAGTCCTGTATGAACAAGTACCTCAGCAGCTCTTTGGGGAGCAAAAAAAAAGCCTTTGAAATGAGTTAACCTTTCATTCTCTTGAGCCTACCATAACTTGAGACTGGCTAAATCTTGTGATGCTTTCAGGGCCTCTTTCCATATTGACCCAGTGCAGAGAGGTTTTTAGTGGCTTTCTCTTTAATGACCTTGTGTGGACTTGAATATGTTTTCTTTCTTAGCCAAACTGCTTGTTTTTAAATCTTTCTGCGCCTCTTATTCTCCCTTTGCACAATAAACCTGGCAAGAAGCAACCCGTATTGACTATGCCACAGCCTATCTGTATGCCACACTTCCTTGGGGTTTGTGCCACCAAATGTATTAGTTTATTTCTTTTGCGTTCAGCCTTGGGCTGGTGGTAGCTCAGTGGCAGATCACAAGTCTCTGTATTCAATCCCCAGAACCATGAAAACAAAGCAGATTCACCCCCATCAAGGTGTATTGGACATACTGTATAGTATAGCCATCATCATCAGAACGTAATGGGAATGGCCTTTCACCCAGTTCCCCGTGGAGTCCTCAGCCCCTCTAGAACCTTATGCGTGCATCTTTCCTATGTGTGTTTCTGTCAATATTATGCTCCCTAGATCCCTGACTAGAGGCACACAGTATGCTCTGTGCTTAGTATTCTGGGGCTTCTATAGCCCACCATCTCCAGACATTGCCAAATTCTGTCTACAAATCAGTTCCAGACGCCGAAGAGCTACTTGGTGAGGCTGCTCACAGCAGCATCAGGTCCTTTAGGTACCAGCTCTCCACATTAGTGTCACAGAAATTCCTTTCTTTATTTTATTTACATACACAAGAGAGGGAAGGTTTGCCTTCGCTGGGCTTACTCGTTCGACTCAGCGCTGCCTCTTACACAATCTAAGTTTGTCCTTCCAGAAACTCCTCTCTGGGGTAGCAGGGATCTCGACAGTTTCAGGATGTGCTGGTGGGACATCCTGACTGGTTAGAGAGTCAAAGGGATTCTTGCTATACATAACTCACAAGGAGGTAGAGACCTGTATTTTATGGTAAATGTGGCTCACTTCGCCTATAAGATTTTCTCTGAGGTATACAGGTTAACAGATGGGAAAGGGTCGCTTTCTGGCCCTTGGGCTAAGATGAAGTGTAGACGGGCGGGCGGGCTGATAGTCCTTCAGATGAGGTTAACCTCACCATTGCATAATTCCTTACTGATTCTCACCCCTACTGATTAGATTTTTGGATTAATTTTTCTTTTCTTTCATTTTCCGTGCTTTGAGTTTGCCATGCATGTATAGCAATCTCATGATCATACCTATCTCCCCTCCCCCATAATAGCTTCAAACCCCCCCCCACTCCTTCATTTGCTTACCATGTCTAGTTAGTGCCACCCATAAGTGTGTGGGTGGAGGACCATCCACA
Organism: Rhynchomys soricoides; assembly: GCA_019843965.1. Taxonomy (NCBI): domain Eukaryota; kingdom Metazoa; phylum Chordata; class Mammalia; order Rodentia; family Muridae; genus Rhynchomys; species Rhynchomys soricoides. The sequence continues at coordinate 1,279,879 of JADRCH010000241.1, forward strand.
GGACCACGAGAAACCACACCCCCAAGAAAACTAGCTCTCCCTGCTTCCAGCAGCCACTAGCTCTCAGCTAGCCTTGTTTGAGGTCTGTCTCAAGAAAGAGAATGTTGTCTCTGTATAAGCAACCCTCACTGTGGTTTTTGCTAGTTATGTTAAAATTCTTGTGTCTGAGCCAGCAAGAAATACAAACCAGACTTCAGGAACCCTTTTCCCTCCACCTGTACCCCTGGGTTTCCCTGTTTTCCTACCCTGCTTCAAGCCCATAGTCCTTTGTCCCCATTAGAAAGATACTGTGGCAGCAGGAATGTGTAGTTTAGGAGATTCTTCGCCTCGCTGTAGACAGGAAGTACCAAGGGTCTTCTAGCTGTGGCCTAGCTCCTAGGGTTTCTAGGGCCTCCTGATAGCACAACCCAGCTGGCTACCAAGCATTCAAAGCAGAGCCTGTCAGGGCGTTTCACAGTCTCTCCCTCTCTTCTCCCTCTCTGTGCCTCCATTCTTCATCCACACCACATGCACAGCGGTATCTTCATACCCAGTGACTGCGTTAATATCTGCACAGCACTCAGCAGCATCTGCACACAGGGAGACTCTGTTTCTAAGAGAGCTGCAGCTGCCTTTCGAGTCCAAGTTACTGTCAGAGAGTTTAGAATCCACATGCCCAACTCCGTGTCGCTGGAAAAGCAGACAGGATCGCTCAGGAAGATAAAATTGGGTCACAGTGTTTAGCTCACATCGATCCCAACCGGGAGATGTCTATGGGAGCCAGTGTATAGGCGCGTGCCTGGGCCTGACAGAACTCACCATTGCACATCTGCCCCTGTGTTCTGAATTTGAAAGCCCTTAATTGAATAGGGCTGGTTAACACTGGTCTCTGATACTGTAGTGAGGTTGCAGCTGCAGTCTCCCATCTCCAGGACCTGGTCAGGCCCACTGCTGCCCTGCTTTATCAACATGGCTACTCTGCTGCTGGAGCATGCTATCAACATCTACAAAGCCCAGCCCTCATTAAGGCTGGGGAGTGGGGATGCTCAGTGGGTAAAACACATGCTGCCCAAGTATGAGGACTGGAGTTGGGTGGGCACAGAAAGCTGCCTGGAATACCAGCACAGAAGAGGTAGAGACTACCAAGACTAGCCAGACCAGTGAACTCTAGGTTCAAATGAGAGACCTTGCTCAGTAATCAAGGTGAGGCAGGATCAAAAGAGATGCCTACCATCAACTGTGGGTCTCCACACACATACACAAAGTCACACTTGCTCTCACACACTCATATGCAACCATACACATGTGAACATGCACACACATCACATACATATACCCACAAACAAAATGACTTTTAAAAAACTGAGGCTGTAGACCCACTTAGTTCTAAGGCCCAAATACCCTGGTCAGTCTCTGCTTCTCCAGCCTTTTAAACTGAAATAGCATCCAGGTGTGTGAAGGTGTCACAACAGGCACTTCAGTGTAGCCTGCTCTTAGCTCTCAGAAGGGAGTATAAAACCTAAAACCTTTGAACTTATGAAAAGCTCTTCATTTTCACAATCAGTAGTGTCTGATTCACTAGAACTCATAGGTAAATGACTGGGCAGCTTCAAACATACCTCAACATGTACCTCTCCAGAATAGAGACCAAACAAGAGCATAGTGCAGCCAATTCAGAAAGGGATACTTGGGGAAGTGAGATGGCTCAGCAGGCAAAGGTGATTGCCACCAAGCCTGAGGACCTGAGTTCAATCCCAGAACCGACTCCAGTAAGTTGTCCTCCATTTGTATACTGTTGTATATGAACACACAAACACATAAAAACAAATTTAAAAATAAAGGCGTGAGGGGGCGGTGGTGGTATTTGATACTTTGATTTCAACTTTTCCCAAGGAAAAGGACAAACCCCTGTGGTGTCCATTGCAATTGGATTCAGAGACGCTGTACATCAGAGCACCTGCAGAGCCAGGGAAACATTAGAACCCTAGGGCTACAAAGCTCAGCACAACTTGCAAAATATAAATGTATAGGTGATAAGGTCAACACTCCTCCTAGACCAGAGCACCAGGGACACAGCTGTGCTGCCACTGTCCTTTGATTCTTTATGAAGCGGAAGCGTCTAACTACAACCCAACTTCAGGGACATTTGGGAACGTTTCATAAAGCTGGTCCAGGGGAAATCACCCAGCTTGAGCTTCTAAAATTATCATTGAAATTCATAGATAAGAAGACCGAGTTTTCAAAACTGAAAAGGACCTACTGTGTTGGAAATTTATTTTCATTATCTGGGTAGATGTTAATGCATGTGTCCTTGAAAGAAATGGAGACAGAAATTAATTATTCAGAGGAGTAGAATGGGAAGTCTCTTCTTTCGTGGCTTTATGCACTCTGTTCTTAAACTTTGTCCTAACCAAATCTTTTCTGCCTGGCTTATCCTTGTGAGATACATTATAGTCTTCTCAGCAGTCTCCCTCCTTACTGACTGAGTCAACAATTAAGAAGACAAGTTGGAAAGAGTTCTGATGTCCCTCTGTCTCCAGCTTTTTCTTAGGGGAGTTGGAGAAGTGCCTTGAAGATCCAGAAAAACTCGGATCCCTCTTTGTAAAACACGTGAGTACCGAGGCGGTAGTTAGACTCTGTTGTGTTGTTGGCATCTTTAGTGACTTGAAGGTGAGGCCTCTTGACATTTACAGGAGGATATATTGTCAGACACTTGTGGTTTGTCTTCCTCTGAGTTACCTGTGTTCCCAGTCCTGGGGGTCGCAGCAGTACAGGTCAGAAGCTCCAGAGCCAGACAGGCTTGACACAGTAACCTTGCAAGTGTCTAAAGGCAAACAGTATTTAGTGATTGTGTACCTGCCCATACCTACAGTACCTGATGTACTAGCCAGATATCTATGTCTGTGTAAAACAGTGACACGTGTCCAACAAGTGACATGTGTCCAAGTTATTTTAAGGGAAAAAATCACTATGTTTTCAAAAATAATGGGGCATTTGTGGTTTTGCATGTCTTGGTAGAAGGTAGATTTTCATACCTGCTTTTTACACTCAGCACATTATTAGGGTTTATTATTGTTGTTACTTTAAAGCACATGAAAAAATCCATCTTCACACAGTCAAAACTTGAAGATGGATGGATATCTTAAATATTCTCTTCAAGTAACTAGATAGTTATCTTTGCCATGTACCAACGTTTGGTAAAGGATGGTCTCTTACAAGCTGGTACAGCACAGGCTCAAAAAGGCTGTATAAAATCTTCTCCCTCGATGGTTATCTGTCTGTATAGCTGCCTGGCCTTTGGAGGGAGCTGTTTGCTCCAGGCACAGTTTTGAGAATCTTGAACTGGGCAGTTGGAAGCTGGATGCTGCCCTGCTGGGTTCCTGCAGTTGTTGGCAGTTCATCATGCGTTATCCCAGTCAGACTTAGCATCACCTCTGTTCTACCAGGAGAGCCTCTAGGCATTGTTGGCCAAGGCACATATTTTCCAGAATTCTTTTTTTTTTTCTCCTACTCTTTAACTTTGGGTTTTCACTGTTCATCTGCACTGCCAGCCGTGTGTCTAGTCTTGAGATGACAAGCTTACTTCATCTGTGCTTAAGAGACTTTCCACCAGATTCCAGAGAGTTTCCACCAGATTCCAGAGTGAGAAGAATTACAGTGTGTACCCATCATTCTGTCAGGTTCCACTGGTGGTTCACAGCAAACACGCTTGTTGAGCTTACCTCAGGCACAAGTGCTTTTCTTCCAGGCAGTTACTGAAGAAGCAGAAAGGCCGTGTAGACGTGTTCCAACATGAGGAGGCTAGAAGGATCTGAGTGCCATGTTGGGATTTTAAGAGGATGGGTGACTTGTATTACGCCGTTGGTGGCATTCAGAAGGGAAGCTGGCAGGTTCCACAGCAGATTTGCAGTGGTGACAGATCCTTGCTGTGAGGCCGGCAGTTTCCTCCACCATGGGCCCATGCTGCATAGGCACATGTGTCACCACTGCAGGAGGGCAATGGTATCCTAGTGCTGTTAGAAAGTCATTTTTGACCTAAGAGAACTAGAGATAGGCCCTGGGGACCCTGAGGGCTCTGCATATATAGTTTTTGAGAACCTATTATCCCCTGCCATGGGATCTGAGATTATAAAGACTTACTAAAAACAGACTGGTCACCAGGACTGCTGGCAGCCTGGGTGTGATGGAAGTGTGTTCTTGAGCTGCCATTGGCATTGCAGGCAAGGGAAGGATCTGGTCTTTACTGGGAGTGAGAGCCTCAGAGCCAGGGTAGCCAAATGCCCCGAATCTGGAGTGAGCTCCCCAGCATGGCAGCTTTGCTTTAAGATGACCCCTTTTCTGTGTGTGGTGCTGTATGCTCCCATGGTCTACGTGAACTGTCAGTGCTTTAATTGTCTGTTTGCCTTTTGATTCCTAGGAGAGAAGGTTGCACATGTACATAGTTTATTGTCAAAATAAACCAAAGTCTGAGCACATTGTCTCTGAGTACATTGACACCTTTTTTGAGGTAAGCCTCAACATGGGAACGGGTGGTTTCTGACTCTTGCTGCACTGTGATTACTTGAATTTAGAGTGTTACAATGTCTCAGGAGAAAAGGATTCTCACCAAACTGGCCGGAGAGATGAGGTTCCTAAAGCTTGCTTTGCAGACTATAAATAAGAGAAATGGGTGTGGACTCAGTTTATAGTCACAGCCCCTGGAATTCAGAAGCCTGGGTGCTTAACAATAAATGGTTTGAGCCGTTCTCACACCTGGGAACCCTGCTACAGGGTAGAAGATCACAAGGTTAAGGCTCCCTTGGGCTACATAGCAAGATAAAGTTCACCCTGGATAACTTAACAAAGCCCTATCTCAAAATAAAATAAATGACTTAAAAGAAACACTACATGGCTGGGAGCAGAGTTCAGTGGTGAAGCGCTTTGTGCTGTGCCTAAGGCCTCCAGTTCCGTTGCCTGTACTGCATGGAAAATTATTCCAGAGTTTTGTTTTGGTGATTGTGGTTGTTGCATTTGAATGCCTAGTGTCAGTAGAAGCCAGAAGAGGTCATTGAATTACCTGAACTAGGGCTATGGCAGTTGGGCTGGGTCTTAGGATTTTACTGCTGTGAAGAGACACCATGACCAAGGCAACTCTTATGAAGGAAAACATTTAATTGGGGCTGGCTTACAGGTTCCCGGGTTCAGTCCATTGTCACCATGGTGAGAAGCATGGAGGCATGCAAGCAGAGATGGTGCTGGAGAAAGAGCCTAGAGTTCTAGATCTGCAGGCAGCGAAAGGAGATAGGCCTAGCCTGAACATATGAGACCTCAAAGCCTTCCTCCACAGTGCCACTCCCTATAGGTCAAGCATTCAAACACATGAGTATATGAGAGCCATTCCTATTCAAATCACCACAGGCAGTTATGGAGCTGGGCAATAATAAACATGCCGTGGATGATGGGAACCTAACCTGAATCCTCTTAAAGAGCAGCCAGCACTCTTAACCACTGAGCCATCTCTCCAGCCCTGGGGGCAGTCAGGCAGACAGAAAGAGCCCTTCCAGTAAATAGACGTCTCTGAAAATCCTCTCAGGAAGGTTCAACCCCAACCGTCTAAATCCTGAGAGATGGGTAGGGCTGTTATAAGAAACAAAATGTTGCCTTTTAACAAACAACACTTGAGGTGGTTTGGTTTGTTTTCCTCTTAACAATCCCCAGGACTTAAAGCAGCGCCTGGGCCACAGACTGCAGCTCACTGATCTGTTGATCAAACCTGTGCAGAGAATCATGAAGTACCAGCTGCTACTGAAGGTGAGGGCTGTGGGGGAGAGCAGTGTCGTTGGTCACTCTGCTGAATGGGCGGGACTTGCCTCACGGTCCACACCTCCACCTTGTGGGAGAATGTTTTGCTGCCTTCTTACAGAGCTGCTTGTTTTTTCTGGTCCTAAGCGTTTCAGAGTAACTCTTTACACTGCTGTTCAACAGTTCACTCTTCTCAAGTTCTGAACCACGTTCTCCTTTGCCACATACCTTGGAATGCTAGTGATTTTTATCAGCTCTGTCAACCTCTTTTAATACATGTATGTTTTGTGTGTATGGGTGTTCTGCCTATATGTATGTCTGTGCTCCCCATATGTATGGTGCCCCTGGAGGCCAGAAAAGGGTGTTGGACCCCATGGGACTGGAATTGCAGGTTGTGAGCTGCTTTGTCTTACTGGCCATCAAACTTAGGTCCGCTGGAAGAGCAGCCCACTCTTAGCTGCTGGGCCATCCCTACAGACCATTATCAGCCTTAGTTTTTAATCTAGGATATTTTTTTTAAAGATTTTTTAAATTTTATTTTATGTCTTTGAGTGTTTTGCCCCCATGCATGCCTGTGTACCACACGTATGCCTGACACCCATGGAGACCAAAAGAAGGTGTGGGAACCTCTGAAACCAGAATTACTAACAGTTGTCAGCCACCATCTGGGTGCTGGGTATCCCCAGATCCTCTTCAAAAGTAGCCCATGTTCTTAACTGCTGAGCCATTTTTCCAGCCCCTCTTTGTAGAATCTTAAGAAAACTAAACTTTGAGTTCCCATATGGCCTAGCAGTAGCTATGACTTACTTTAAGTTAGTGAGCACCGTTGGAGATGACTTCACATGAAACTCAGGGCCTACACACAAAGAGAGGCCACAGCTATCTCAGGATAAACTGGAAACCAAGGGCAGCTTCAGCATCAGGATGCCTTTGTGCATGGTTCTGAGAGGAGGGGGTGAGGATGAGGAATTAATGCCCTGAACCAAAAGTGCCCATTGCAGGAAAGGCACTCGGGGCCAGCTGCCCCGCCCATCACTCTCACCATGCCTCTCTTCATTTCCACACAGGACTTCCTCAAGTACTCAAAAAAAGCTAGCCTGGACACGTCCGAATTAGAGGTACTTAGGGGCTCTGCTGCTCTTGTGCAAACCCCTCCTGGCCTGGGGTCTGGTCCTAGGAGGGGCCATGGGAGGGTGTGGGATCTCTGGTGTGTCTGTACTCGATCTCTGTACTCTGGAGGTGTGGAGAGAGAGACACTAAAGCTGGAGGTGCAGTGGAAGGTTGGCACTGAGGGGTTCCTGGGAGAAGCATGAAGGCTGACTCTGCTTTCTCCCCCTCCCACAGAAAGCGGTAGAAGTCATGTGCATAGTGCCCAAGCGCTGCAACGACATGATGAACGTCGGGCGGCTACAAGGATTTGACGTAATGCGTGGTTCTTTGAGGGCCCTCCCTTTCCCATCCTGTTCCTCTGAATGGATTATTTCTCTGCACATGTATTCTTTCCTTTCTTTCCTCCTTTCTTTCCCCTCTCTCTCTCTCTCTCTCTCTCTCTCTCTCTGTCTCTCTCTCTCTTTCTTTCTCCTCTCTTACTCTCCAGTGTGACTGACTTTCTTTCCATCTCTCTGCGGGGCCTTTGATTTGCATTGGGGAATCTTCCTCTGCCTGAGGCCATAAGAGGAGAGGTGAGCAGGGTGGTGCTTTGCCTCTGACAGCCTCTGCATCCTCTCCAGGCATCTAAAGCCACAAAAGCTAGAGATGATGGCTCCAGCCTTCTCTCATCCCTGGGAGACTGACTTCAGGACCACTGGGTTCTTGAGTCTACCCAACCTGTACAGGTTGCACACTCTTTTCTGTGTGCAGACTCAGAGCAGAAGCTATTCTCCAGTTGAGTAAGAAGGTAGGAGATGTTATATCTCCTACTCACTGGAGCATTAAGGCTTGATGTCCAAAGACTGTGTTCCAGACTGAAGCCCGCAGTCTGTACTGTGGAGACTTCTGCTGACAAGTAGGGGAGAGAGATGGCTGCCTTTTGTCAGAACCATCCCTAAAGAAGCCTGTTCTTACCCTCTGATTCTGAGGCCATTGGTTACATGGGGTTGACAAGACTTTTAACTTAAAGAATTGTTCTGCCTGGAGCTAAGAATTAGTTAAAGTAACAGAATAAGCTCTGTGGCTCCTTGAAGGATGCATCGTTCTGTGGGAGGAAGCCAAAGGAAACAGATCATTGGTCACTGAGAATGCAATGTTGTCTCCCCCTCCCTCCCCTCTTCTTGTTTTAGGGTAAAATTGTTGCCCAGGGTAAACTGCTCTTACAGGACACATTCCTGGTCACAGACCAAGACGCAGGACTTCTGCCTCGGTGCAGAGAGAGGCGGGTTTTCCTCTTTGAACAGATCGTCATATTCAGCGAGCCACTTGATAAGAAAAAGGGCTTTTCCATGCCAGGATTTCTGTTCAAGAACAGTATCAAGGTAAACACATGCCTGGGAGTTCCATGTGCCAGCTGTCATGCTAAGAAGTTTCCTGGTTATGGCGACATTTCCAATGCTTGTTTTATTAAGTATTTATAAAACCTTCTAGTACACTGATGAATCTTAAAATTATATCCCACCTCTTTCTGCACTCTGGAGCTGCTGTCTGCAATACTGTGTGACTATATTTAATACCTATGTGACTATAGCCATTGGGCAGTGTACAGCGCTGTCCTCAGGAGACCATGTAAAACTTAGTTTACAATTCCAGGCCTCACCTTCAGAGTCTTGGCCTAGGGCCAAAGAAAAGAGCCAGCTAAGTGTCTCATTCTCTGTTCAACAGAGCGATCCTGAGGGTTCTTCCAATCACAAGCCTTCAAAGATGAGACAGATACCCCCTCTGCCCTTGAGTAGCTTACCCTCTGGTGGCAGAGAAAGGTGAACAGACAGAAAATAAATCTATAATTATGATCCTAAGTCTGTAAAAGAGACAAATCAAGGAGCCCCGAAGCCAGCAGGCAGTCCCTAGGAGAGGCATGCTTGCACCTCCCCTAAGCTCTTGCCATGTCTGCAGCTGTGCAGGAGACTTCAGAAGGGAGATGTGTCCCCCTCTCTGAGCACCTCCTGTACTATACCACTGGGGTTGTCATCCCTGGCGCCAAGGAACTGCTGTGCCTGTTGAATCTATGGGCTTCACAGTATACTGGTGAGGCAGGGCATTCTCTCCTGTGAAGCTCGATGCTGGGGTTGTCACAGTCCCGTGGTTTGGAGTACCTGTATCAGGGAAGGTTGGTCTGCGGACACAGCCTTTGAGCGAGATGATGTTTTGCTCATAAGGGCCTATAAAGGCCTCAGAGCCAGGCAAAAAGGAAGACCTGCAGTGGCCTGAAGCAAGCCCTTTGTGTCTCACCACAGTGCCCCTGAAGTGCCGTTGACACGTTATGTCTCTGTGCTTCTGTGAGGTGATTTTCTGTATTTTTATCATGACGTCAGATACACTTGCATATCCTTTTTGATATTTGAGAATTTAATCTCTTTTTTTAAGTACATTTGCTTATTTTTATGTGTTGTTTATGTACTTGTGTGCCACAGAATGTGAATGAAGTGAGGAGAATTTTTGGGAATCAGTTCTCTTCCATCACAGGATCTCAGGGACCAAATTCAGATCACTGAGCTTGGTGACAAGTACCTTTACATGATAGGACACCTTAATATGCATTTTTATTTTTTATTTTGGGACAGGGTTTTTCTGTGTCTCCTTAGCTATCCTGGAACTCAATCTGTAGACCATGCTAGCCTCAGACTCAGAGATCCACCTGCCTCTGCCTCCCAAGTATGGGGATTAAAGGCATGCGCCACCACTGGTCGGTAAGTTTTTCTTTATAGAGAAGAGTGAGTGATGGCTAGTTGCAGAAGATTTTTTTGAAATAAATTCTCCTGGCTAGGTCGTGGTTTCAGCAGTTAGTCAAGCCATTAAACTCCTGCTTCCGGCAATTGCACCTGAGATTTTAAATGGCCTTGAAGCGCTTCCTGATAATGATTAAATATTCTTTATCTAAAGTGCGGCAGACAAAAAAGTCTTTCTGGTTTCAGGCCTTTTTGTTTTTTGATTTAGAAAATATGTATACATATACTTACTGATGACTTAGCAGTGGTACCCGGGTGTATTTATAGGTGTACATGGCATGTGCATTTGGACACACATGCCACATTGTACATGTGGATGCCAGACAAAAAGCTTTGTGGAGTTGGTTCTCTCATTTTACGTCTATGTGGACTCCAGGGATGAAGTCAGGTTGTGCAGCAAGCCCTTTTACTGTGGACACCATCTCGGCAACCTACAGGATGGGATGCAGTTCTAAACACAAAAACACAAAGTGCATGTGTACCATGCTCGCTCTCTACAAGTAGCCTAAAAGCACGTTAAGCAGCAGTTCGTGAGCTCCCATCTTCATGGTGGGCCATCATCCAGACCATACAGGGCTTTAGGAATGCTTGACCTGTGATGGTGTCTGAGGATGTTCAACTAACAGAATTCAACTACAAAGTAGTTGTTGCCATGTCAACATAGCATGGGATTCACTTCGTATTTTAATATCTGTGGTAAAATGTATATAACATGCTACTTGCCCTGTCGGCTTATTGTAAGTACATTCGTGCTGTGTCACTACCCTCAGACCCGGGATCCTTTCATCTTGCAAGACTTAAACTCTCCACCCATTAACAGGACATCACCATTGTCCCCTCCCAGTAGCCCTTGACGATCCCCATGCCTCTTGCTGCTTCCAAGATACCGTGTGTGTGGAGCCTCACACACCTATCCTTGTGAGGGAGCTTAGTTTTTTGGCATAGTTTTTCAGAAGTCTGACCGTGATGTTGCGGTGCGTGCCAGAGCATCCTCTCACATTAAAACCGGGTACCAAACGCTCTGCAGCAGGTGCATTCTGTCGGCATCCTTCAGTTAGTTGGTGAATACTCAGGATGCCCATGTGGAAGCTGCTGTATGTAAATAATGGCTTGCTGTTTTAAAGGTGAGTTGCCTTTGCCTGGAGGAAAATGTGGAGAGCGATCCCTGTAAGTTTGCCCTGACGTCCAGGACGGGCGACACCGTGGAGACCTTCATTTTGCATTCATCCAGTCCGAGCGTCCGGCAAACGTGGATCCATGAAATCAACCAAATCTTAGAAAACCAGCGCAACTTTTTAAATGGTGATGTACCCTCTTATTGGCTGTGTCTTCTTTCTCTAACGCACACGTTTCTGTCTCAGCATTCTCATTATGTATTGATAGCAACAGAGTTTACTGTCCACCGTATCTCTTGCAGATAGGAAGCTGAGGCACAGTGGGCTGATAATTTGTCAAGCATGTCACAGGTTTTTGGTGTCGGTCAGGATTTAAAGCAGCCACTCTACCTTCAGTGAGCGCTCCTCGGAATGCATTGTTACGTTCTGCCGTGTGTAAATGATACATTAGAGTCCCATCCTATGAAAGGGAAATTTGAGGTGATCCTGAGGTTATGAAACTGATCAAAAATGCTACAATCACTGGCAAGAGCATTACATACCCGATTAAAAAGCAAATCATGGGTGCATGTGATCGTGCATACGATCTTAGCACTCAAGAAGCCAAAGCAAGAGCATTATAAACCCAAGGCCAGCGTGGGCTACATAGCAAGATTCTGCCAGTAGATAGACAAGAGAATTGTCACTCCAGTGACTCTAGTGAAGCTGATAAGCCAACAGTGGTTAGCGGCCCTCTTCCCACCCCCTCCTATCTGCAATAGTCCTGTGACTGCCAACTCCCACTCACGTTGGTGGATAATGACTAGAAGACAGTTGAGAGTTAAATCAGCCCTTCCTGCGACCTTTTATGCAAATCCACGTTCTGTGCCTAAGCCCAGACCACAGAAATGTTACAGTGTTCCTGTCTTAGTAAAACCCTCTGCAGGTCATTCCAAAGTCAAGAACAGAAACATTAGTGGGTAGCACCATTGGCCAATAGTAATCTGCCCCAGGCTGCTGGCTAGCTCATTAACCGACAAATTAACAAATTACCATTGACCCCTGGGGTAGGAGTAGGCTCCTGTTACCATAAACATTTGCCTGAATTAGCTCACTGACTCTCACGCCCTTCTAGTTTTATGTGGCCTTTTAAAAAAAAAAAACAAACAAAAAAAAACACTCTGGAATTTTCTTGGTGCCCTGACTGACTTTCTTCTGTTGAATTCCTTGCTTACAGCCTTGACATCACCCATCGAGTACCAGAGGAACCATAGCGGGGGCGCCGGCAGTGGCAGCGGGGGCGGCGGCGGCGGGGGCGGGGGCAGCGGTGGCAGCGGGGCCTCCAGTGGAGGCAGCAGCAGCCATGGCAGTGGCCCCAGCAGCTGTAGCAGTGGCCCCAGCTCGAGCAGGAGCAGGCCCTCCAGGATCCCCCAGCCTGTCAGACACCACACCCCTATGCTGGTCTCCTCTGCAGCCTCAAGCCAGGCAGAGGCAGACAAGATGTCAGGTATGTCTGCTCCCAGCCCCTCACTGCCTAACCCCAGCAGCAGCCTGGCCCTTGAGGCCAGCCTTGGCCAGCCCAGCAGGCTCCCCCTGAGTGGAGACTCCGAAGGTCATGAGCGAGAAACAGAACCCATTCCCAAGATGAAGGTGATGGAGAGCCCCCGGAAGGCCCCAGGGAGTACTTCCGGTACAAGCCAAGACGGAAACACCAAGGACGCCCGGGGGAACCTGGGCCCACTGCCTCTGGGCAAGACTAGGCCTGGGGCCGTCTCGCCGCTGAACTCTCCTCTCTCCACTACGTTCCCTTCTCCTTTTGGCAAGGAGGCCTTTCCTCCCAGCAGCCCCCTGCAGAAGGGGGGCTCCTTCTGGAGCTCCATCCCTGCTTCCCCTGCCAGCCGGCCGAGCTCCTTCACCTTCCCGGGGGACAGTGACTCCCTCCAGCGACAGACGCACCGCCACGCAGCCCCCAGCAAGGACACAGACCGCATGAGCACGTGCTCCTCGGCCAGCGAGCAGTCCGTGCAGTCCACTCAGAGCAACGGGGTAAGAGTGCCAGGGAGCCTGCGCCCATCCACCCCACCACCTCTGTCCCGCCAGCTCTTCTAAACCTCCGTACTAACTCCAGCTCTCCAGCACTGTGCAGCAGTGATCGCCTTCTCCAGCTCTCCTGTGCACTGTCTGAGTAGACACGTCCGTGGCCTCTGTGTGCGTCCCTGCCCTGTGGGGCTGCGCTGGCACCCAGCCACCAAGCGAATGCAGCCACCTCTAACCCCTCTCGGGACCACGGACAGCGCCTGCTCTCCTCTCTACTAACCTGCTTCTCGCTTTATTCCTGTCTCCCTGTTAAGAGAAAGCGCACCATTAATCTCAATGCGGCATCTTTAAGTCTCCAGTTTCTGACCAGCAAAGCATCTTGGGACTTGCTCTTTGGGCCCCGCCTCCTCGCTCACACTTTTCCCCCCCGCTTTTTGGAGGGGTCTTCTTTCTGTTCTCTACTACTCACAATGAAATGTGTAACTTCTAAGCTTCTCGCTCATTGCTTAGTTCCGCTCTTTTACGCCATAAGTTGTCTTCGCTGCTTTTTTTTTTTTTTTGAGTCATCTGATGAAAAAAAAAATTTTTTTTTTCCTCAAGAAAATTTCCACAGCAACTCAAAGCAAATTAAGATGGCATTAGGGAGCAGGAATCTACCCAGTGGGAAAGTTCCCTCAATCCCAAGTCTCCTGGAGAGACACTGGCCCAGGCACCTGGACACCCGACTTCTCCAGAAATGGCTGGGCCTCAGGCCTCCAGAGAGGACGCGGGGCAGGTCGAGGGCTTCTGCACTGGGGTTCCGGCTCATTTTGCGGTCACTTGCATTGTGTTCTCAGGCTGAAGGGTGTCTCTGCTGGGCTCCCCCCACTCTGTGGCCTCCTCACTGTCCTCCAGCTGTTTCCTACGGGGCAGGTGACGTGGCCCGTAACACTCCTGAAGGCATGCGTGAGTGCACAGAACTGTTCTAACGAGTGTATGTTTGATCGCTTTATAAATTTTTAAATACATTTCCCTAAAAGGGTCTGTGTCTCTCATTGTATATATATTTATATATAAAATCTAGCTTTTGCATGTCTCTTTCCTCTGGACTTCTATTAATCCCTCATTCGGACACTTGATCATATCTTCTTTTTTGTTAGGTGTTTTGATTAACTCACCTTTCCTCTTTATTTGTGGAAGAAATTAAGTAGCAGGTCTTGATGCGTTTATTTACACCTGAGTTTACCACTAAGTGGTTAAGCGGGTGTCCAATTGTGGACAATCCCTGTGTCCTTGCTATGGATTCTCCATTCCGTCCTATAGAGCAAGGGAGCTTCCAGCTAGATTGGAAACTCTAGGTGGGCAGACAACCCACTGACAAGCCACACCCTCAGACCCAGTTGTCTGCTCAGTTACTAGGCCTCATCTCAGTGCTGTGAGCTATACAGAATGGGCCTGCTGACATCTCCTACACCCCCTAACCTGTACACATTTCTAGTAAGCAGAGAGAAGCTTTCAGGTCTGTGTCTCCAAGTGAGTAACTGCTCTAGTTCAGGAGCCAGGCCCTCATCTCTGGGCCTGAGCATAGCTCCACCCTGAGGGAGGCACGTGTATCACATGGTACCAGAGTCTACTATGTTGGGGAGTGGCCTTTCTGCCTTGTACAGGTGCTTTTGTGGAAGGGAGCTTAGAAAAGGAAATTGACAGGTTGGGTTTTAGTCAGAATGCCTTACATCAGGGTAGGGATATGAAATGTCCCCTGGTCCTCTTCCTGACTCTGGCTGCAAGGGGCCATTGGAGTACTTAGTTGCTAGCAGGTCAGCAGGGCCTTCTTTCCTGTGACCACCTCTGAGGAACTGTCAGCCTCTGGAGGTGTCCTTCCTCATAATCCAGATGGTACCTTCTGCTGAATTCTGCTGAGATCAGGGCGGGTGCAAATAGATGGCCCCAAACTGACTGGGTGAACCTGTCGGCTATGCCACTGATGCACTTTCCCTCCCACCACCAAGAGGGCAGCAGAAGAGCACACATTAGAGTCAGCCCAGCCCTGCTTCCCTGTCACTGGCTGGGTGGCCTGTGTACACTATCACCCCACTCTGAAGGGAGATAGATGGGCCATGCTCTATGCACAGCAAGGAGGTTGTGGGGATTGAGGAACCCATCTGAAGGGCCTGGGCCATCCAGGCCAGAAATGACCAGAGCTGTGATTGTTGCAAATCACTCCAGTAATGAGATGTGGCCCATGGTGATGCCCTAACCATAGCAGCTGTGACACAGAGCGGTTTAGGTTACATTTCTCGCACGTTTGCCTCAGCCATCCCAAAGCTGCTAGGTCCCACCATCTAAGTCAGAACACCAAAGTACACACTGAAAGTCCAAAGGGAACATGCATGGCACCTTTGAACTAAAGGGTCACAGGGAGGAAGTGGGCACCATGGGGACAAGGGTGAACCATCTCACGAACGCAAGCGGCAGGCAGCTCTTCTGTGTCCAAAGCTGTTCTCAATGCACAGCTCATCCATGCAACTCCCAGTAACTGGCTTGTTGGCTTCCCGCCTGTGGTCTCACAGAGAAGAGCCGGTGGGGCTCATGTCCCCTCAGCTGTCTCAGAACAGTGGTCAGCAGTCTGCTCCAGCAGGTTCTGACATGTTCAATAGACCAGAACTGGAGAGGGTGGCTGGGCCAAGTGATCTCTCCCACTCAGAGTGTCCCAGAGTCCATGGCAGGCCTTTGAAATGCTGACTGACCTCCATAAATAGCAGCAGCAGTGTAAAAGCACTTGAGAGCAAGCTCACAGGAACCAGGGCCTGGAAGCCACTTCCCAAGAGGGACTCTGGGGAGATAGCCCTCTCACCTTTCCTGGAACAGTAGGTCACCAGTCAGGTGAGACCACGGGACAGGTGACGGTCATTTATGTTCCATTCATTCAGTTCCTTATCCAGCTGGAGACCCTAAGAAACCAACTCGGTTTTACTTTTGCAATCTTGTTGCGTTGCCTGAGTTACTGAACAGGTGTTGCTGGCCAACTACACGCCAGTCACTGACCAAAGAAACTGGATGCCCTTGAGGCCTCGGGATAAGGGCAGTAGAAGATATCCCCACAGCCACTTAAAGGTCTCCTCCACAAAGCTTGAACGCTGCTGCGTGATACTCTGCTGTATGTTCCCATAGCAAGAGCAACATGAAGACCCTTGAGGCAAGCTCAGTCAAAGGAGCATCCGCTGAGGGACATAAAGGCATAACGGAGATGGAGCGGCTGTCCGTAAGAGTAGAGTGTTAGTGGATTGGCCTTTCAGATGTTCCGTGTTCTTGGTTTTTGGGTGGCAGGGGTAGCAAAGGTTAGGCAAACAACAACCTGTGACCTGGAGTGCACATCCCATTGATGGCCTTCTTAGGAAGATTTGGAGGCCAAATGACTAGCCGACAGCCTTCAAAGTTAACACGTGTTTGATTGGAAACACCCAACATGGCATCGATAAGAGGACCGAGCCCCTTGTACAGGGCACAGTGAAGATCCAATCACATCAGGCCCCCAGGGCATCAGCACTGAGGTGGATCTTTGGGAGTTGTTTCTCAATTGCTGAGCAAGTTGTTGCACAGGGGACACTAAGCTGAAGAGAGTATGGAGGAAGAGTGTGCCGTCTCCCTGTCTGACTGCCGAGCCCTCCTGTGGGCTGGCGCCTTGGCTCGAGGTGAGCAGTGGCTGCGGCTGTCACGCCTCCTCTCAGTCCCTGTCCACCTTGTTTTCTTCATCTCTTCCCTCCAGAGTGAAGGTAGCAGCAGTAGCAACATCTCCACCATGCTGGTGACACACGAGTACACGGCAGTGAAGGAGGATGAGATAAACGTCTATCAAGGAGAGGTCGTTCAAATTCTGGCCAGCAACCAGCAGAACATGTTTCTGGTGTTCCGAGCCGCCACTGACCAGTGCCCCGCAGCCGAGGGCTGGATTCCGGGCTTCGTTTTGGGCCATACGAGTGCAGTTATCATGGAGAACCCCGACGGGACTCTCAAGTGAGTGGCAGCCCGTGAGCAGCCTGAGTGTGGACGGCTCAGGGCATAGGAACCATTCCAGGGAGTGCAGAACGGCCCTGGAGGGACACAGCCAGTGGCAGGAAGCTGTGCAGGTTTGCCTCTAAGCAAATAGTGTGACCCCAGTGAAGGGCTATCCTTGTCCCAACAGATCCTTTAAAACCTCTTTTGTTCAGGTCACTAAATAGTCCCTAAAGGTCTTATCTAGGGAGCAAGACCTCTTGAGAGACACAGGATCATCACTCACAGGCTGCAGGGAAGGTCTTTATCAGCAGTTCTCAACCTGTGGGTCGATCCCTTTGGGGGTCAAATGACCCTTTCACAGTCGCCTAAGACTACCAGAAAACAGATATTTGCATTATAATACATAACTGCAAGATCGATTATGAGGTAGTAACAAAATTAATTTTATGGTGGGGGCTGGGGGTCACAATGTGTTGAAGGGCCACAGCATTAGGAAGGTTGAGGACCACTGGTCTGTGTGGAAGCTTTGCCGTGAGTTCTTTGTTCCTCAAAGGCTCATTGACTTAAGCCTGAAGTCGGGTTTGCTGCATTGAACATTATCTTAAAGAAAACTGAGTCTATACTGCTTTTTGAAGCTTTCCCCCTGAAATATCAGAGACTAGCCACACTTCTTCTAGACTAGAACTGGTCATGTCTCTGGAAAACAGCGCTGCACTGCCGAGCGGGTGCCTGCAGGAGGCTGGTAAATGCATCCATCCATCATCTCCCCTCCCCTAGGACTGCCCTCCTTCCCCTGTCTCAGTGATAGGCAGATAGGGGAGAGTGTATTGTTCAGGACCCCTGCTTGAAAGCATTCACTGTCAGCCTGGGATTTGGAAGAAATGTAAGAGATGAAAGCTTCATGTTCTGTTTTGTTTCCTCAAATTACATTTGTGAACCTTGGCGTTACAGCTCTTCAGGGAAACAGACCCACTGGGGTAGACTGTGGGTAGGCAAATCATAAGGTAGACTTGCAAGGGACTGGCTCACACAGTTGTGGTGACAGGCAAACCCAAACTGCTGCCACCCTTCAAGTCTGAGGTGGGTTCCTGGAGAGTTCCTTTCATGTACCTTCCCCTGACTGGACAAGGAAGGGCAAGCAGCTTCTCCTGTCCAGATGTTCCTGTCAATCAAAAGTACCCTCAAAGAGACACAGGGACACATACTTCTCAGTGCAGTATGGCTCAGTCAAGTTGATACAGAATTAACTATTACAAGCACCTTTGTATCTTAATCTTTAAAATTTGCATAAGGAATGGCTGGCTTTGTCACCTCCCTTTTGGGTATCTGGGAAGTTAGTTTTCATGGGATCTCAGTTCCTAGAGATCTTCAGTTCGTTCTCGAAGCACAGATTACCATCAGCCTTTCTCTGACACTTCCGGGTGACAACAGTTGACCATGGCAAAGGAGGGATCTGAGCAGTGTGCTCTTTTTCTCCCTAGGAAGTCAACATCTTGGCACACAGCACTCCGTTTAAGGAAGAAGTCTGAGAAAAAAGATAAAGACGGCAAACGGGACGGCAAGTTGGAGAATGGGTACAGGAAGCCACGAGAAGGGCTCAGTAACAAGGTATCTGTAAAGGTGAGCGTGAGAGGCCAAGAGGAGGGTCAGGAGGATAAACCGCCACAGACCCTTGGGCCTTGCTTGAGGACACCCTCCCTGCTCACATGGGCAGTGTTCTCTGCACTAGCTGGGCGCTGTGCTGACACATGACTTACTGAGACCTGGGTTTTCACCTGCACACTGCACCAGGTCCCGTGTGGTTTCAGATAACGCGGTTAAGTCAATTAGCCTTTTCTTTAATCCTGGGACAGGTTAAGTAGAGTGTTCATGAATAAGAAGATAACCCTCTAATTGGTATGGCACAGCATGTTCAAGGGCATGTAACAGCAGCAGAAGGGAATTGGGTCTTTGGTTCCAGACCAGGCAAACTCTTCCCATTGTAACTGTAACCCTGGAAGCAGACTCCTCTCTGAAAATAGCTCCTGATTTTATTAACTACAATTTATTAATTTATTAATCTTTGTCTTTTCCATTGCAGCTTCTCAACCCCAACTATATTTATGACGGTGAGTTCTGTTGTTTTTCCTCCAGTCTGAAGGGTCCAGAACCCTGGGCTCTGTATCACAGCATCGTGCCTGTGCACTGGGATAACCAGTGGTGTTCTGGGTTCCCACTGCTTTGTGGGAGGCCATGAGAGAGAAGGATGACTGGCATTGACCAAACTCCCTTACCTTGCAGTTCCCCCAGAATTCGTTATCCCATTGAGCGAGGTCACATGTGAGACAGGGGAGACCGTTGTTTTTAGATGTCGTGTCTGTGGCCGCCCCAAGGCCTCAATCACCTGGAAGGGCCCCGAACACAACACTTTAAACAACGATGACCACTACAGCATCTCCTACAGGTAGGCCTCTGGTCCAGAGCTGTTCACTGGTAGGGGCATGGCTAATCTGGTTACTCAGTAGCTAGAAATGGACTTGTCTCTGTGACTGGAGTCATCTCTTTCCTCCGATACCTTGGGCACTTAGTCTGTGGGAGATTTCATACCTGGGGAGAGAGGTAGAGAGTGCCGAGCACTCCTGACCCCAGTGTGTTCTCCTCACACGTGCGACAGTGATGTTGGGGAGGCCACTCTGAAGATCATCGGTGTGAGCACAGAAGATGACGGTATCTACACATGCATCGCTGTGAACGACATGGGTTCAGCCTCGTCTTCTGCCAGTCTGAGGGTTCTAGGTAAGCCACCTGGGGCAGTGTCCCCTAAGCCAGTGCATCTGCCACACTTGGAGTGCCCAGAAGTTTAGAACACGAAAGGGGTACATGTATCGATGTCCAAAAGAGGCTCACATAGCAGACAGTGTCACAAGAAAAGAGGTGCCTTGAAGGAGCTCAGGGGGGACTCCTTTGTGCAAGTATGTATAAAGGCCTGTGACTGTGCCATTGGGCACTTGAGTCCCCAGTGACCAGCCTGAGCTGGAATGTGCGCTCATGTCCTCTTAGCTGAGGCTAAGTTACTTCATGAAGCCTGTGAGTGAAAAGGAAGTGGTATTGGCCCAGGCTTGTCTCGGACCTCAACACAGCCCTTCGGTGAGGCATCTGTGGGTGGCTGAGCCCAGTGACTTCCCCAAATCCAGCTAGGAGAGAATTCCCAGGGGCCTACTTGTCAGTGACCCTGGCACACCAACAGCTAGCCTCCCAGCTCTGTAGGCAGAATCTTGCCTAACCCTGTTCAGTTCCTGTAACTACATTTGATAAGGGTAGGTGCTCGGAGCAGGGCACGTGTGGACTGAGTTCCAGCAATGCCCACTGAGGCCAACTGGCTATACCAGGCAGCTCCAAGTGCCTGCCTGTCCTCACCCGCTTCCAATAGGGAAAATAGAAAACTAAACGGTGAACTGAGTTCTAGAGTGTAGACAGTAAGCAGTTTGTCTAAAGCTTTTATTACCTCATAGAAAGGGCATGTTATACTTACAGGAGTGATCTAAAGGATAGCAAGATCTTCAAGTTAAAAGTAAAGAGTCACCCATTTAAAAAAGAATCGTTCAAACTTGGTTCTTAATCAGCTACTGCCAGCAACTCAGAGTCACGGTGCTGTTTGTCCATGTGAATCTGAACTGGAAAATGACAGAAAGGGAAATGTGTATATTCCTATCACAGAATCTTCAAGGTCTCTAGAAAAAAAGCCAACTTGTCAGACTGGCCATTCTTGTCAGACTGGCCGTTCTTGTCAGACTGGCCTTTCACGGTTTTCTGTGGTTTCCAAACTGCACCCTGAGAAGCCACTTGATTTGTGGGTATTGGTGGTGTGTGGTTTTAATGATCTCTAGTCAGTCCCCACCAGTGAGCTGTCCTGTATAGATTGTCCTTTTGCTTTGTGCTCTCCAGAGTGTTCCTCCCACCCTGTTGACCCTGAGCCCCAGCCCTTTGGACATGTTGACACCACGGTCAGGCACTGTGGCTGGCTCAGGGCAGGAGAGTTGCAACTCATGAGGCTAGGGTGGTCAGTCCTGACACCTCAAAGATGCATGCATGCTCTGGCCAATGGAACAGGATGGAGCAGGATGGAGCAGGTCAGGCAAGGGTCCCCTGCCGTGAAAAAGAGGAGCTGTGACAAGGAGGAGCCTGGTGCTTCGAGTCCTTGCGAGGCCCCTTGAACTGCTTGGGGATCAGACACTCGACTTGTTTCACTCTTCTGTATACGTGCAATATTTGGAGGACATTTTTAAGAAATCTCTTAGGAGCGTTTTCATTGGAAAATAATGGGGAATGTTTGATTTTATGGAGAGATCCAGTGTTTCTTCTCTTAATTAAGAGCTTTTTACTATTCCATGCAGAAGTTCTCTGCTTACATCACTTCACCCTTCTTCTCCCGCTCCAGCTTCTTCCACACCCTCCACTCCCTCGCAAGCTCAGTATCTACACACACACACACACACACACACACACACAAGCACACATTGCTCTGTTGTTATAAAAATTATTTTAAGCCCATTCCAAGGTTTCTACCCCACCTTTAACCAATTCGTTCCAGAATGAAAGACACACTCAGCTTTTACACTTACAACAAGCCTTAAACAATTCAAGAGCTGGGCAGCTGCATACCTCCGTGCTCTTAGAATCTACTTTCCCATCGACAACCCTGAGTTATTACTTACTATGTTTAATCTGGGCTGCTCTTAACTCAGATCAGCCAGCCTTTAGGGCTGTGCTTTTATGGCTCAGCTAACCCATGATGGTTTCTCCTTTCTCCTCCACCTTCTTCTTCCTTCATGGTTTAACTCTGATCCCAAGTCTGGGAAACCTAAACCCCACCCACATCTCTTTTGTCCATCTATTGGCTATCGGGCATCTTTCTTCACCAATCAAAATTAGCTCGGTGGCAGGGTCACAGGGGCAACCCCACCCCACACAGTTAGCATTACAATAGACAGCAAAAGACAAAACCTCAGCACTCTGCTCATTTACTGTTACTTGAATGTTTGTATGTTTAGAGATGACCACTTTGGGATAGGATAGCCTATCAGGGGGAACATTGATTCATTCATATTCATTCTCTCTCTCTCTCTCTCCCTCTCTCTCTCTCTCTCTCTCTCCCCCAACCCCCCCATTAATTACCTATGCTCTTCATCTAGAAGTGAGCCCTTGTGAAATTCCATCTGTATATACTGGCATGTCAGCTCACAGTGCCTCATGGGAGTCTTGTTCCAGAGTCCTAATGATTCCTTTTTAACTGTTTGGGAAAGGCATCCTGCGACCTTAGGGCTTACATAATACCACGTTGGCTACTAACAAGTGACTTCCGGCACATGTGTGACGAAACTGTCCATGTTTGCAACACATTTATATAGTACTTACTCTAAAAGACTGTGGCCATTAAGAAAACCTAGTGGAACCCTCAATTTCTGAATGATATGTAAGCAAGCATAGTTTGCAGGCTGGGTCTGGGAGAACAGGACGGGACTCACTGTAAATCATCAGACTGGGGAGGTGGCTCAGGGGGTAAAAGCAGCTTTTATACAAGCATAATGGCCTGAGTCTGAATCCTCAGAACCTATATAAACCTCCAGGCATAAAGAAGGGCAGAGACAAGAGGAAGGCTGAGATTTACCAGACTCCTCCAGGCTCAGAGAGAAAATGCCTAGGAAATAGGCAGAGAGTAATGGAGTGGGGCTCCCTGTGTTCCCCACACAGCACTCACACACATGCACATGCACACTCAAGCAGTGCTAGCCATTAGACACAAGACTCAGGTACAGTTTTACATTTTTAAATAAAAGTAAGTTGATTTAACTAATATTTGGCTTAATCTAATATATCCACAGTATTCGATTCTAACATGAAATCAGTGCCTATAAAGTGTTCACGACATAGTTCACATCTTCTGTCCGGGTTCAGGGTCTGTGCATCTTATTGTGGGACGAGTATGTTTACCTATCAGAGATGTTCAGTGAGCTGGAGAGTGCAGATCTGTCATTTCTTACCAAGAAGCTCTGCTTCGGGTGCACTCAGGAGCCGAGGCGGAGACTCACACTGTAATGCCAGCCTTGGAGAGCAGAGGGAAGATGACCACCATCTTAAGGCTGTTGACAGAGACATAACTCTAGAAAGGAAAAACTAATGCACTCAGGTGAAGTGGTGCTCTTCTTGCAGGTCCAGGGAGTGATGGGATCGTGGTGACTTGGAAGGACAACTTTGACGCCTTCTACAGTGAAGTGGCTGAGCTCGGCAGGTATGACATGAAGCCCAGAGCCCCTTCCACAAAAGTAAGATCATTCACTGTCCTGAGGCCGAAAACAGAATGATGCCACCAATAGAAGTGACTGTCTTGTGGTTGGTGTTAGTGGCTTTAATGTTCCTGTGACAGTACCTGACAGAAACAGCTTAAAAGAGAGAACAGGTTTCTTCTAGCTCACGTTTTTAGAGGGTTTCAATCTATCCTGACTGGAAAGATGGCATGACAGAAACCAGAAACTATGGTCTCTCCACAGTTAATAGTCACTGGGCAGCTACCCACTGACCCTCCACCTCCCCAAAAGAGAAGTGGAAAGGAGATTAACTTACTCCACAGCCTACCCTGCCTGTGACACACTTTCCTTCATTGTCCCTGGGTGTGTAGATTGCTTACCCTGAGAGCAAGGTCATCTTATCCGTAGAAAGTCAGGTGGAGCCCAGGCCCCGGGTGTGCGTGCGTATGAGATGCAGCACCAGAGACCTGGCCCCAGGTGAAGAGACAACTTGCCTACCCTGCAAGCAAGCTTAAAGCAACAAAGCATGATTCTGTCTTCAGGAGTGGGAGGGACACTGTCAACTGTGGGTGCTTTCTGTAGCCTCAGAATGGTGAGGTTCTAGCATGGTGAGGGCAAGACTCTCTTGAGCTGTCCCTTTCACCTCATTCAGGGCTCAGGAAGCCCGAGGCCTGCCCGATCCCGGCCTGAGAAATGGAGCTGCCGTTAGGAGGGGCAATGGCAGTGCAGTGGCTGGCTTGGCAACCATGCCTTTTCCACACAGCCTAGCAAAGACGGATCTGTGCATAGGTGTCAAGTCGCCATCCCACAGACATGGCCCTGTGTAATTTCTTTGTGACGGGTTTTACAGGGGCAGATTTGCTGTGGTTAAGAAATGTGACCAGAAGGGAACCAAACGGGCAGTGGCCACAAAGTTTGTGAACAAGAAGTTGATGAAGCGTGACCAGGTCACTCATGAGCTTGGCATCCTGCAGAACCTCCAGCACCCCCTCCTCGTGAGCCTGCTGGACACCTTCGAGACCCCCACCAGTTACGTCCTGGTTTTGGAAATGTGCGTACCCAACCTCCCTCCTCCCTGTCCTGCCCTCAGCTCCCAGCACTTTTGCTGATCCTGTTTGTTCTCTGAGAAGAGTGGGCTCTGTGGTTTTAGCATTCATAGAACCTCTACAGAGATAGGTTTATTATTGGAGCCTACTGCTTTGGAACCTCTAGTCTTGGCAAAACCATTTGAGTGTTGGGAATCAACCCTGGGTCCTGCAAGGATAACTCGTGCTCTTAGTGACTGAGCCGTCTCTCTAGCTTCCTCATCCTTGGTGTCTTTAAATGTACAGCTATTGGCGGAGTGTCAGGAGCTACAATGGTGCAGTATGTGTGGAAAGCCAGCGTCCGAGCCCACATGCCTAGGAGGCTGTCTGGCTAGGCTTGATGACCAGCAGCTACTGCCCACCTTCCACGGGGATTATGAACAAGAAAACTCACTCAGGTCCTTGTGAGAAGTCACAACAGCCTTTGTCTAAAGTTGCATCTCTTTCAACTGTAGATTCACAGTGGATAGAGCAGGGATGTTGAAGGGAATGTGCTTATTTTACAGTGCAGAGTTGGACCCAGTGCCTTATATGTCCTGGCAAGGACTAGATCACTGACCACACCCCCAGCTCTTACTTCTTTTTACTGGAAAGTTGCATGATGTATCTCTGGGCGACTTTTCCATTGCCAGGACAAAACATCATGACCAAGACATCTTATAGAAGAAAACATTAAGGATTCACCATTCCATGGTGTTAGAATCCATGACTACCATAGCTGGAAGCATGGTGGCCAGCAGGCAGGCAGGCAGGCGTGGAGCTGAAGCTGTAACTGAGCACTTAATCTGTCCGATCCATAAACACAAGGAAGAGCTATCTGTCCATAAACACAAGGAAGAGAGAGGGAGGGAGGGAGAAAGAGCGCTCTAACGGTAATGATGTGGGCTTTTGAAACCTTAATGCCCGCCCTCAGTGACCACCTCCAACAAGGCCACGCCTCCTAATCCCTCCCAAACAGGTCTACTTACTGGAGAACAAACATCAAATACATAAGCATATGGAGGCCATGCTCATACAACACCAGACTATTAACTGAATTAATTTTCACTAGAGCATGTCACAGTTGCCCCTAATGACCCTTCCATGCTGGACAGGTGGTCTGTCTTCTGTCACAGTTGCCCCCTAATGACCCTTCCGTGCCGGACAGGTGGTCCATCTTCCATTAAACTTCTCTTTTGAGAACAACGTGTGTGCAGAGCAGTCTCCCTGCAATAGCAGCTGTCCATGAGCCATGAAACCTTAGAAAATGTGTATGCTTTCTCTGCCTCTGCTTCCTCATCTCTGAAACAGGACAATGACGCACCCTTCTCAGGGTGTTGAATGCTGGATGAATAGACACTACTAAACTTTAAGTTTAGAACATTGTATATTTTTTTAATATTAAAAATTAGCCCAGATTAGTGTAGCTTTTGACTAAGCGTGACTCTTTTGCCCTATAATGTGGCTTTTTACAGAGTGACCTCATCCATCTTCACGTGGCGTGGTTTATATGTAGGCTAGGTGAGGTGGGCGACACCTTCCTTATTACAGCAGTTATCTACATCCATGCATAGACACTGGCTGCAACTCTCCCCCAGCCATTACCCACTTGGATCTTCTCAGTGAGGGGGCCAGAACCCTGTCCCTGTACCATGCCATCCAGTGGAGGTACAGTCCCGAGACTGTCGGGTTGATTGTCTCCCTACAATGGCTTGTGAATTGAAAGGCCTCATGACAAATGTCCTCTTACCTTGTAGGGCTGACCAAGGTCGCCTCCTAGACTGTGTGGTACGATGGGGAAGCCTCACCGAAGGGAAGGTCAGAGCTCACCTGGGGGAAGTTCTGGAAGCCGTCCGATACCTTCACAACTGCAGGATAGCACACCTGGACCTAAAGGTTGGCAGGCCCGGGGCTGAGCAAGGGTGGGTCTAGATAGGTCCCATGGGATGCTAGAGCCTTGCTCCCTGCCTGAGCCTGGAGGCAACTGGGAAGAGGAGGACACTGTAGCAGATTCCTGATCTCTTTCTTTGAATTGCCTTCGTTAACTTGACCTGGAAGCACTAGTAGTTAAATCTGTTGGGTCAGGAGATATTTAGGAAGTTCCTGTCAGTGCTGCCAAGTTGGCATGGAATCTACCCACTTGAAGGTGCCTTGGGAGAGGAGACATTATTGAGTTAGGACCCTAAGGCTGAGAGCCACTTCTAGGGGGTTGTTCCTCTCCAGCCTGTTCCCTCACTGGCCCAGAGAACTTTCTTTGGGTGGCAGTTGTGTGGCTGGCTTCCTCCTCACCATAGGATCCTGACAGTGGGCAGACTGAGCATGGGTTAGGGATATTTGCCAATGATGGTGTCTCCTCTGACATTGTAGCCTGAGAATATCTTGGTGGATCAGAGTTTGGCCAAGCCAACCATTAAACTGACAGACTTTGGAGACGCTGTCCAGCTCAACACCACCTACTACATCCACCAGTTGCTGGGGAACCCCGAGTTTGCAGCCCCGGAAATCATTCTTGGGAACCCTGTCTCCCTGACCGCGGACACATGGAGTGTTGGGGTGCTCACCTATGTGCTGCTCAGCGGCGTCTCCCCTTTCCTGGATGACAGCGTGGAAGAGACCTGCCTGAATATTTGCCGGCTGGACTTTAGCTTCCCAGAGGACTACTTTCAAGGAGTTAGCCAGAAGGCCAAGGAATTTGTGTGCTTCCTCCTGCAGGAGGACCCAGCCAAGCGTCCCTCGGCTGCACTGGCCCTGCAGGAGCAGTGGCTGCAGGCAGGTAATGGCAGCGGCAAAGGCACGGGCGTCCTCGACACGTCCAGACTGACCTCCTTCATTGAGCGGCGCAAACACCAGAATGATGTTCGACCTATCCGTAGCATTAAAAACTTCTTACAGAGCAGGCTTCTGCCTAGAGTTTGACCTATCTTGAAGTTCTTTCTCATTCTCTTTCACCTGCCAATCAGCTGTTAATTTGAATTTTGAAAAGGAAACTAAACCAAACTAAATGGCCGGCCACCCGCCGGCTGTTGATCGTGTGAAATGGCATTCCAAGTGAGCCGTGCTCAGCAGCGCTTGGGCTCAGAGCTGCCAGCTGCTGGGGTGGAGGACCTTCAGTTACACTCTGCATGGGCAGAGATCACATTGCTGTACCACAGTATTTTATTCAGGTTCCTGCAAAAATAATAATAATAATAAAGAGATGTTTTTTTAAATGAACATGGGTAGAATTTTGCAAATTTAACATTTTCAAGATTTATTCAAGGGAACACATGCCTATGTTCAAACCACTGGTGTTAACACAAAACTGAGATACTGTGCATTTCTGGGAAAGACTCGCCAGGTGGCAGCCATTCCCATGGCCTCAGCCAGTGCTTGGTGTCCACCTGGCACTGAGATTTTCCAGCTGCCTCGTCTGGGTACATCTTGCCGGGCACCAGACTTGGCTTCTGAAACGTGCATTCAACCTCAATCTTTTGCATAAAATATAATGAATGGTTTTGCTCTGATGAAATGTAGGCCTTACTTGTACATAAGACTCTTCCTGCCTTTTGTCTGGCACCCCCACCCCTTCCCCTCCTACCCACCGCCTGGGCCTTCCTCTCGGGGGTCTGATGGGGTCTGCCCATCCAATGGAGACTTTAGGCTGGGTCCAGTCCCACTGCCCCCTCCCCATCCCCACCCCAAACCATCAATCAGATTGTTGAACGGATTACAGTCAGATGAAAATACTGTAAATGCACTCGTTGGGGGCTTTTTGGGTTGTTTTTGTTTTTATTTTATTTTTTTTTTGGTTGTTTTTGTTTTTTGGGTTGTTTTTTTTTTAATTTCATATCATGTGCAATGTGTGGCTTTAACATTTTCTGCAACTATTTATGAAGACTTCTGTTGTAGCTGTAATAAATATATAGGAAAGCACAGACTTCTCCCGTGAGCTTTATGGCTCTGTGTGTGTTGGGGGTGGGTCGTAGCCCTGTGCCATCAGTCAAGGACACTTAACTCTTCCTTCGTGAAACTTGTCAGTTTTGAGGACTGTAAAAGGTGATTTCATACTCTGAATAGAAAACTGGATAATAGGGTAATGTTTTCAATTTTATTATGCTATTATTCAGAATGCCAAAGTATTATTTTTTCCCAGAATCAGTCTGAACATTTACTACTTTTTAGACTTTTTGACATTCAACTTTCTGTATATAAAATTGGCTGGATTTTAAGCTTTTGGTAAGAAAGCCAATTAAGTACTGGCCACCCTGAGGCTGGTACGCAGTGCCCGAGTCACTGTGGCAGAGCTGACGCTGGTTCGGGAAGTCCTTCAACACAAGAAGTTGGATTTCTGGCACGCTTGGATTTCTCTGGATGTCTTTTTATCTTTACTGTGTGAAATACACTAAAAAAGAGACCAGCTTGCTTCCCAAGCCAGCCAGACGGCTGGGTCGTGAGCCATGAACTGGCATAATTAAGCTTTGCAGTTTCTGATGTAGTTTATTTATTCTTCTGTTGGGTTTTCGTTTGTTTCTTGTAAAATTGTACAGAAACTTTTTAAGAAAAATTGGATTCAAAAACTGGATGTGTGTCTGTAACCTCATAACTTTTATTTGTGTACTGTTTTCTTTGATGATTTCAGTTAAAATTTTTACATTATTTTTTGCATGTATATTTCTTTGTACAGAGACCTTACATGTTTACACAGTATGATGTGATGTAAATATTTTATTTTGACATCAGTTATTTTAAAAAATTAAACATATTTGCCTGATTCTGGTGTTAGGCTTTTTATTTAAGTTAATCACTGCTAAATTAGTGAGGACCCTGAGAGACAGAGCAGGGAGTGATGTTTAGGGGTGAGAGGCAGATTGCCATGGATCAAGGATGAGCTGGTTCAGACTTGAAATGCAGGGTGGTCAGGCATAACCTGTATACTGCTGGTGTGTAACAGCATACTGGCTGTCTTTTGGTAATGGGGCCTTTGCTCATCCTGATGCAGGGTACCCTGTTTTCCTGATGAAGAGAGTTTCATTCTGGCCTCAGAAAAACAGAAGTATTGTCATTTACCCAGACTCGGGCACTGCTATGGCCCTGTACCTGTTGAGACCCCAGTGCCCACCCTTTCCTAGAACATTTCCAGCTGCCCTCTGCTGGCGCTCTCTGGTCACTTCAGGGTCTGCTGCGTCCACTCTCCTCACTGTCCTAGCAGCAGGTCTCCCTGATCACCAGCCAATACCATCTCTCGGGCTTTTGGGGTTTTCTTCTTGGATGTCAACCTGTGCCCATGTGCTGAATGAGGGGTACAGAGAAAGGCCGAAGTCAAGATTGGTTTGCCATGATTTTAAGAATTTTTTTTTCCCGCTGAGATATCAAGATGCTTGTCTTTCTTCACGCTATGGTAGAATTCTTCCCAGATCTACCTATATAATTAAATCTCTATATCATATAAATATCAGGCATGTATATGCATATATGTATATATATATATGTATATATCATATGTAATATACACTAAACTATATCAATTGTATATTTGCATATGAAATCTTTACATAAAATATTATCTCCCCCCCCCAATAACCCCTGTCTGCCAGCAGGTGTCTCTGTTCTGAGTCTTCCATAGATGAACTTACCTTGGAATTTCATGTAAGTCGTCGTTCATAGGACTAACTTCACAAGGTGACATGGACAGCATCATCTGCATTTGCCCGCAAGAGATTGTATAACAATCTAAGTCTAATCCAGCATGGCAGTGCAAACCTTTAATCCCAACACTCAGAACAGAGGTTCAAGGCTAGCCTAGTCTGGAAACTACAAATCAAGTTCCAGGACAGCCAAGGCTACACACAGAGAAACCCTGTCTTTTTTTTTTTTTTTTTTTTTAAAAAAATTGGGCCTAGAGAATTGTGTGGTATGTGGTTTTCAACTATAGTAACAAAATCCTTCCTCAGTATGATGGCTACTTGCTTCTTATTCATTGAATAGCAATCACTCATATTGTTCAAGGAAGAAATGATCATGCTGTGTCTGGTTATTCCATCAATCGAGAGAAGAGAGCTGATGCTTCCCATTTCAGATATGGGTTTTGTCCTAGGCCAGCTCTGACATCCAGGTAACTGACAAAGGCACCAAAACCTGGTGGCTTCTGGCAGCAGTTCAACCCTCTCTTGGTATTCTGGGGCCAAAAGCTGATGGCCTCTTGCAGGATCCCAAACTGTGGGATGGTACCACCCACATTGAGGGTGTGACTTCCCCTCTTAGTCAAATTTCTCTGGAAACACAAGAATACTTAGAGGTGTGTCTCCTAGGTGATTCCTCATCCAGTGAAGTTAACAATGAAGAATAACATCAACCTACTTCTCGTGCTACCTCTCTCAATGGCAGTTGCTTTGAATGTTTCATCTCTACATTGGGAACTATGGTGTCTTCCTTTTCACTTGTCCATTGCAACAACCAAACATGGATTAAAAACTAATGAGGAAAAGGAAAAAAAGGGTAATTGTCTTAGGGTTTACTGCTGTAAACAGACACCATGACCAAGACAACTCTAGTTAGGGTTTACTGCCGTGAACAGACACCATGACCAAGGTAACTCTAGTTAGGGTTTACTGCTGTAAACAGACACCATGACTAAGTCAACTCTAGTTAGGGTTTACTGCTGTGAACAGACACCATGACCAAGGCAACTCTTATAAGGACAACATTTTATTGGGGCTGGCTTACAGGTTCAGAGATTCACATCTTCATCTTAAGGCTTTTAGCAGAATACTGGCTTCCAGGCAGCTAGAACAAAGCCCATGCCCACAGTGGTACACCTACTCCAACAGGGCCACACCCTCTAGTAGTGCCACTCCCAGGGCAGAGCATATACAAACCATCACAGTAATTACAGATGATTTTATTCTTTCCCTTGTCTGCCCTTCCTATTTGATAGATCAGATCTCTTCCTGTATCCTTTCTACTCAGACGAATACATGCCATCAGTCATTGAGGGACATACTGATAACAATAATTCTTAAAAGCTTTCCTTCCTGGAAGAATATCCTTACTATCCCTCAGTTTTTACATTTTTGCTCAATATAGAATTCTAAGTTGACAATCTTTCTTTAGCACTTGGAAAATACCACGCCACTTCCTGCAGACCTTCATGGCTTCCAGTGACAAATCATCTGTCACTCATTTTTATTTCTTCTGTCTCCTACAATGTTCTGTTAAGTTTGTTCTAAAATTTTATTTGATTTTTCTTTGTATCTATGTTCTTAACACACTTGAAGTCTCCTTTGTGACTACAACCCTCAGTAAAGCCTCATTTTGATGTTACTGCTTCTCTCTTCATGATTTCTATTTTGAATTGAGCAAAGAGTCTAGTTAAACCTCAGTGCTTGAACTTAGGAACACAAAGAACTAGCAACACAACAAAATGAGCTGGTGTCAACAAGAGCTATGCTTTGCCCATTCCTAATTTCCCTCCTCAGTCGAGATGAGAATTTAGGCTGCCTATACTGGCTCCCTATTTGGCACCCTCAAGCACAGTCTTGCCATGGGATTTTGTGCCCCATTACAGCTGGGCAGGGGTAAAGTTGTGCTTCTGCATTTGTCTACTGGTTGTGTTAGAACTGCACTTTCTGCAGTGGTGTGTTGCCAGAGGAGGGTAGCCACTCAGTCACCATCTGAAAGCTCATCCTCAGGATGCTGGGCCTCATCCTTTGTGCAGGCGCAGGCTTTGTGCGGGGTTTTGTTTCCACCGGTTGTCACTTTCAGGCTGCTGGCTACTTTAGCTCCAAGTATGGGCTGGTGCTACAAAAAGAAATCTCAAAGACCTGAGGTCTCTGGATACTCTGCCATCTTCTCCTCACTTCGCAGAGACATCTGCACTCTTCACATACAAAGCCCAGGGCTGTTTGTTGGAATTAGCAGGAGAGGGAAAGAGAAGGTGAACTCTGTCCTGCGAGATGCTGAAGTCCTGGATCAGACTTCCTCTTGAAGCTATATGACATTTACTTCCTAAGACATGTAACCTGCTTGGTTTTCTTTTCCACAGTAGGCACCACACTGGTGAGCGTCAGAAGTTAAGCCCTGCACATCTGGTACCTTCCAGGGATTTATTTCAAATAGAAGTTTTACTTAGCCATTAGCACTTGGCACCTACTACCGTCTCACAATACCCAGGGCATAATAATGAAAGACAGGAAGTGAGAGACTGGCTAGGCCAGTGAGCACCATGATTTGTGGGCTGCGCGCAGTGCACAGTGAGCACACATGTGTGGGGGCTCATTGCCCCTGCTCTTGATCTGCAGGGAGGGAGAAGACAACAGACTTAAGTGGTTGCTAGAACAGACAGTGCAAACAACTGTCTCACAGAGGTCTGAGACAACAGTTGAGCTGGGCCTTAAAGGGAAGCAGAACCTCCAGAGAGTAACTTCTGGCTGGAAGCAGGCATCACACTGTTCTGTCTGTGGTTTGCTATAGAGGGTGGGACTCTCAGGAGATTGGATCTGACAGGATTTGCTTCATCAGCTATCTCTCCAGCTGGCCATTTCTTCTTTAAGATTTCAGAGTGTTACAGTGTTCTCTCTCACTCTGTCACTCCTTGAGCTGGTAGCCCGGCTCAGGACTTCTGTCCAGGTCTGTCAAAACTCCTCCCATCTACCTCCTAGCGAAAGATAAAGGTTTGCCACTTGAAGGCTCTTGTGAAAAAATTCAAGGAAAAGTGCAGAGTACAGCAAGCTGCTGTCAGCACCAGTGTCAGAGGAAACACTCCCTGCTCTGCCCTAGAAGACTGAGAGCCTCGTCCTCCGTTTTACCCACCAGTTCTTTATGACTCCATTCATTCCTGTTAAGGAGCTCAAATAGCACCCACTGTGTCAGAATGTCTGGTATGAGGCAGGGTGAGAGACACACCTGGCTGACCGATGGAGCACTGCCCGGGATGCACGAGCCCATTTCTATGTTGATTTTTAATTGTTTACACCAAGAGAGAAAGGATACAAAGCGTCTGTTTTCTCAAACATAAGAACCATCTCGTAGTACTAGGCCCTCCTAGACAGTGGATTTTCACCAGAGCGCACCAAAGAAGACAGGAAGTCAAAGGACCTTGATTTCCTGTTTCAGCTTTATGGCTGAGCAGACAAAACAGGAGATATAAGCGAGCCCAAGAGGTAAGCAGACCCCGCCTTCACTTGCCTGAACTGTGGCCTGACCTGGTTTCTTTGAGGCTTCTTCTGTGGGAGACCCAGTCGGTGGCCATCTCCTCTTCCCACAAGTTTTCCAAGAGCCACCTCAGTTAATGTATTCTGTGGGACATTGATGCAGACTATTACAAAATAAGTGCTTTCAAACAAAAGCTCAAGTTATAGGGGCCAGTATCCAAGATCGGGATGCGAGGCAGGAGGAGAGGTGCCTGAGTACACCCCTCCTCCGTCAGCCCTCTGAGGTCCAATAGGAGAATCCTCATTCTTCTGCAGTCTTGATGCAGACTTGACTTGTGGTCACTTTCAACCTCAGGCTCAGCACTTTCACGTCTTTCTTTGTTCTGGTTTCTCATCACCTGCATCTATGTCAAATCTGCCCCTGCCTCCCTTTGGGGGAGACTTGTGATACCCTTTAGGGTCATCTGGATAATCCAGAAATTTCTTCCATCTTAAGATCCTTAATCACTTCCTTCTAGGCAGAAACGGTAGAGTTCATTGATTCTAAAGATTAGTATGCTAATGACTCCTAAGAGGCCATGTCCAGCCTGTCACACCAGCTCCTAGCTCTGTCCCCAGCATGCTTCCCTGTGTTCTGGGTAATTACTTAACTCCATGTGTGTGCCCTCTCCCACCCACAGGTCAACCCTCACTCAGACCTTCAGCCAGAAATCTTAGCAACGCTGTGTGTCCTCTGTGTCTCCTGCTTGCTGCGTTCTACCATCTCTAGGTCTATCTTCAAAACAGCCCTCTTGAGGAAGGAAATGGCTCAGTGGAAAAAGTCCTTGTCATAGAAACATGAGGACCTCCGTTTGGATCCCCAGAGCCCACACAAAAAGGCAGGTATGGATGTGTACCCTGGTGCCAGTTTTTATTTTTTTTCTTTTATATTAGCATTTTTTTATTATTTAAAACAATTTTTAAGTTTAAGTTTATTATGATCACATCCTTTCCCTCCCCCCAAGTCTTTCCAGATCCTCTCCCTTCCCTACCCACCCAACTTTAAGTTTTCCTTAAAAAAAAAATTCAATACAACAACCCCCCCCCAAGCTAAGGGGAAAAAAAGCACCCCCCAAGGAAAACCAAAACCAAAAAATTCTCACCAAATTGTATCCAAATAAAAGCACATGCACACAGAGAGAGAGAGAGAGAGAGAGAGAGAGAGAGAGAGAGAGAGAGAAAAGAAAAACTTAAAAAACCTGTGGAGTCTATTATGTGTTGGTCAACTACTCCTGAGCATGAGGCCTCTCCTGGTACGTCCCTTGATATACTTCTCTGTCACTCTATTGAAGAGGACTGATTTCTCTCTCCCAGCAGGTATAAGTTACAGTACAGTTGTTAACCTTTACCCTAGTGGCTAGGTTTCATTCATTCATTCATTCATTCATTTGTTTAAAAAACATAAAAAATAAAATATAATAAGATAAAACAAAACTAGCACATCAAAGTTGTACAAGACAAACCAACAGAAGGCAAAGAGCCTCCAAGAGAAGGCACAAGAATCAGAGACCCACCCATTCACACACTCAGGAGTCCCATAAAAACACTGAACTGGAAGCCATGATATACATGGAGAGGATCTAGTGCAGACCCCAGCAGGTCCTGTGCATGCTGCTTCAGTCTCTGTGAGATCGTCTGAGCTGGCTCATGTTGATTCAAGGGCCTTGCTCTCTTGATGTAAAGGTCATCATTACATCTTGATGTAAGGGTCATCATTACATCTTGATGTACGGGTCATCATTACATCTTGATGTAAGGGTCATCATTACATCTTGATGTAAGGGTCATCATTACATCTTGATGTAAAGGTCATCATTACATCTTGATGTAAAGGTCATCATTACATCTTGATGTAAGGGTTATCCTCCTCTGGCTCTAACTCTCTTTCTCATCCTCTTCCATGGGGTTGTCTGAGCTCTGAGGTGGGGATTGCTTGGAGACATCCCAGTTAGGGCTGAGTGTTCTAAGATCTCTCACTCTGATATTGTCTGGCTCTGGGTCTCTGCGTCCGTTCCCATATGCTGCAGGAGGAAGCTTCTCTGATGGTGGCTGAGCAAAGCACTGAGCTATGAAAATATAGAAAAATATCATTAGGAGACATTTTATCACTATACTTCTCTCTCTGTTTCTCTCTCTCTCTCTCTCTCTCTCTCTCTCTCTCTCTCTCTCATCTTAGACCAGTATTTCTTGGTTTTCTCCTAGATCCTTGGGCTATCTAGTCTCAGGTTCTTGATCACCCAAGCAGTGTTGGGTATGATACATTTACACAATGGAGTATTACTCAGCTAATTTTTTTTAAAAAAGAAAGACATCAGGAAATTTACAGGCAAATGGATGGAACTAGAAAACATCATGCTGAGTGATATATCCCAGACTCAGAAAGACAAATATGCTATGTAATCACTTATATGTGGATATTAGCTATTAAGTTGATGTTAACCAAGCTACAATCCGTAGGACCACAGAAGGTGTTGTGCCTGTTTCTCAAACCCCAAAAGATCCCCAAGAAGCTGGTTCCAATGCCATCACACAAGGGTCTTTTTTCAAGCTTGAGCTTGGGCCACACCATCGTCACTGACTCATCCAAACAGGAAGGTGAAGCCCCGAGCCCATCTTCGAGCAAGTATTTACAGAGGCAAGCAAACAAGCAAGGGGGTTTCCAGCTTGGCACACATCTGATGGCTATTATGGGATGTGTTGCCCTTTAAAACGATTGGCTGGTGCTGGGAGCCAAACCATAAACTTTCATAAGTAAATAAAATATCTTTAGGTACAACGGCAACTTCTGCTTTCCTCCTGATTGGTGGTTGTTAGGGAGTGACCTGGAAACCAGTGCAAGGTGCAGGCTTGTTGGTTAACTCAAGTTCAATCTTAGGTCCGGTTCTCAAAGACAGAGCCTGAATCCAAGATGGAGATGGTCTGGTATAAAGTACTAGAGGGTCTCTCGTTGGTAGGTATAAAGTACTAGAAGGGATAGATAGGTAGATCTGTCTCATTAGGAAAAGTAAATAGAATAGATCAATATGGAAGCAAGGGGGGTTGGAATGGGAGGATCAGCTGAGGTGGGGGAGAAGAGAAGGGATCGTGCGGGGAAATCAGGAAGAGAAACCTAAGATTAAGGGGCATTTGAGGGGTAGAATGGATACCTAATATAGTCGGGTTACATCTAACTGAACTGTTGGCCAAAGGGTCCCCAAGGGAACCCCAAAACAATGCAAGCTGTTGCTCTCCACAGACTGAAAGCCAGGCCTCATTTCTGAAGACAGCAGCCACACAACTGCTTGAACATGGACAGGTCAAGCTGGAGCCAACATAAAGTCTTCACCACCACATTCCAGCATCTTTGATACAGGAAGGTACTTTGCACATTATCAGATGAGAAATGCAAGCACCAAGCCAGCCACAAAACCTTTTCCACAATGGTGTATGGCCTACAAGACAGGTTAGGGCAATGGTGGCACCAAGCTTAAGGGAGTAATCAACCAATAACTGAACTGACTTAAAGCCCACGTCATGAGATGGAACCTATATCCAACACTGCTTGAATGCATGTTATAAATGGCAGCACTTAGGAGTCAGAGGCAGGTTGCTCTTCATGAGTTCAAGGCCAGCCTGGTCTACACAGTGAGTTTCAGGCCAGCCAGGGCTATAATGAGGCCCTTGAATTCAATAAAAACAAAATAAGCCAGGTGTGGCAGTGCACACCTACAATCCCAATGCTGAGGAGAGGGAGACAGGCAGACTGCTGGAGCTCACTGGCTGGCCAGCCAGCAGAATCAATACTGTCTGGATTCAAAGAGAAACACTGTCTCAGAAAATAAGGTGAAGCCAGCCAGATGTACCATTTATCCCTGCATTTGGGAGGCAGAGGAAGGCAGATCTCTGTGAGTTCAAGGCCAGTCTAGTCTACATCTACATAAGAAGTTTCAGGCTAGTCAGTAATATATAGTGAGGCCCTTTTCCAAAAAAAAGAGAGAGATAGAAATCCACTGAGAAGGAGATACACACACACACACACACACACACACACACACACACACACAGCTTAGGCTTCCACAGAGGGCCCCCTATTCCCACTTTTGTGCATCTTGAATCCATTGCCCCCTTGTTTGCATAGTCACCACTGAACATAGGAAACAGATCACATCCCTCCCTGCCAAAGGCATGGGCCCCACTCCCCTGGGGTTAGGGATGCTCCCATAGCTGTGTAGACAATGCCCATTCTCCTGAATTGGATCCTTCAGGACACAGTCATCCCAGTGTCTGCCCCACATACTCCCTCCACCCTGACCACTTAGCTTTGCTCAGGACTCAGACAGAATGCCATCTTCCCTGGAAGCTTTGCACCTGTGGCCCTCTCTATCCAGACACTCTTGGGCTCAACTGTCTCCCAGTCTCCCACCTAGATGTCCTTGAAGCAAAGGCCTCATGGCTTCCAGGAAGTGATTTACTTCATCCCCTTGAGAACGGTTTGCATCTCCTTCAGCTGTCTTACCTTGGCTGAGATAGTAGTGACCTGAGCCTCAGGTGTGTGGCTTTTGCTTTGAAATCTTTATCCTTCCATCACTTCTGTATCAGAGTCAGGTTTGTAGTATTGCCCTTGCTGGGGTCCAGGGATCACCTCACAAACCACATGAACACTGATCT
The DNA here is from genome assembly GCA_019843965.1 of Rhynchomys soricoides. NCBI lineage: Eukaryota > Metazoa > Chordata > Mammalia > Rodentia > Muridae > Rhynchomys > Rhynchomys soricoides. Next base: position 1,317,785 of record JADRCH010000241.1, read on the forward strand.
CAGTCAGACATGGATAGTTTATTGAGCATATGCCCCAGAACTGATTGACCAGGACCACAGTCCAGATTCTGAAACTGAACCCAAGGGCTTTTTAAGCATGAGGTCTACAAACATCTGTACCAAGTTATTCTTCCACCAATCAGGAATTAGAATAGGAGGATTTCCATAGAAATGTATCCTGGTTGTACACATATCCTGCTCCCATTGGCTGGGGTATTCAACTGTGGCAGGGGATTTGCCTTGTCTAATATTCATGTCCTAACTTGTCTACTGGGATGGGACTTGTCTTAACTTGCTAACCAGAATGTTAGTTACCCATGTACATGTCTCTTTCTGCCAAGTAGGATGCCAGTCCCCAGGGAGGTCTTGGGAACTTAAGCTTTCCTTGAGTGCTACTCAATGGAAATATATTGGTGCAAGTATCTCTCTTATGTTGGGGTCTATCCCAGGGGCAGTTTATACCATAAAAGCTTGGACACAGGTTCAAGAAGTGCTGCTGGGTGGTTGGTTCAAGTCCAAGCTTATTGTGGGCAACTATACAAAGCAGTTCTGCTGACTTCTATCATGATTGGTTTCCAAGGGCTCAGAACATAACAGAATATGTAATCAATCGTGGCACTAGAAAGTTTCCTAGTAACAGCAGAAACTTATGAGAAAGTTTCCTTATAATGGCAGGCTAGCCAGGTAACTGCTACCTAGACTATGTATGTCTTAGCATTTTCCCTAGGCCTTAACACCCCACCCCTCCTGAACCTTAACTGGTACATATGCGGTTTACTGGTTTTAGGAGATGTGTGTGTGTGTGTGTGTGTGTGTGTGTGTGTGTGTGTCTTGCCTGCATGTATGTATGTGCACTCTATGCAGGGCCAGTGCCTTTGGAGGCAAGAAAAGGTATTGGAACCCCTGAAACTGGAGTCACAGAGGTGCAAACCTGAGTCCCCTGCAAGAGCAACAAGTAGTCTTCCCAGCTGTCTCTTCTGGCCTCAGTTTACTTATGGCATGATTGTCTCTCCTTCAAAGTTATAAGTTCCACAAGGGCAGGGAATACTCTAACCTAGAAATTTCTGTGCTATGCTCAGTCCCTCACACTTCCCGGCTGTTTGACTCCTTCCTGGAGCCTATGCTTCCCACAGGGGCCATTCCATTTGAGAGCCAAGGTCAGATGAGACTCAAAGACCAGCATTCCGAAGGCTGAATGGTTTGGGTATTTTCTTAAGATTCCTTCCTTCCTCTGGGGCTGGAGAGTTGGATCAGTGCTCAAGAGCACTTGTTGTTGCAAAGGTCTTGGGTTCAATTTCTAGAACCACCATCTCCATGGGCACCAGGCACACATGTGGAGCATAGACATATATGTGTAGGCAAAACACTCATACACATAAAATAATAAAAATAAATCAAACGACAATGGTGATTCTTTTCTCTTTAATTACCTTCAGCTACGCAGAAGCCAAGAATGCCATGCCTATGATCCTATGGCAAGGGCCATAGTCTGCTAGCTCTGGTGGAATTCATCTCTGTACATTCAGAGGTGCCACATGAATAAATCCAGGAAGCCTGGACAGGGGGATGGGCATGTGTTTCCCCAATTCCCATGTCCCCAAATCTTGTAGGTTCTATGTATCCTTAGCCAAGTTTTGTCTCAGAGCTATACAAAACAGCTTTCCACAATGGTGGACATGTCATGGACATGTGCCATCAACTACAGCAGCCACTAGCTATGAATGCTATTGATGGCTTAAAATACAGCTGCGGTGGTTTCAATGAGAATGGCCCCCAGAGGCTCATACACTTGAACATTTGATCCCCAGATGGTGAAACTAGGACGGGTTAGGAGGATGGAGGAGGTATGACATTGGGGGTGGGGTTCGAGGTTTCAAAAGACTTGTGAGAGTCCCAATGTAATGTTATCCACCCATCCATCCGTCCACCCATCCATCATACATCCATCCATCATACATCCATCCATCCACCCATCCACCCATCCATCATCCATCCATCCATCCACCCATCCATCATCCATCCATCCATCTACCCACCCATCCATCCATCCATCTATCATCTATCTATCTATCTATCCATCCATCCACCCA
>JADRCH010000241.1:1319974-1336186 GCA_019843965.1 Rhynchomys soricoides
CCACCCACCCACTCACCCATCCATCCATCCATCCATCCATCTATCTATCTCTATCTCTTGGTTGTGGATCAAGATGTGAGCTCCCAACTATTTCTTCATTGTGCCATCATGGGTTCTAAGCATCTAAAACCGTAAGCCAAATTAAACTCTTCCTTTTACAAGTTTCTTTGTCACAGCAGTAGAAAAGTAACTGACTTGTATTTCACATGGATTATTTTAAATGTAAATACTTCCTGTATCAGACAGCATAGCTGGAGCCTTCTCACCTGATGCAGTTTAAGCTTCAAAGGCTTCAAGCGAACGCTACGCTTCCCCGTCTTACTAAGCAAGTGAAGGCTCTTACTCTATTTAGATACTTGCAAATAGGCTGGGCACAGATTCCTTCATTTTACAGCACTGAGCTTTGAGCTTCAGTAGCCCTTGGTTCTTAGTGTTACGGTCCCTTAATGCTACACCTTAAGAACCAGCGGCCTCACCTTTGAGAAGCTGATGTCCACAGCTCTGTAAGCCATTCATGGTGGCTCCTTGGCAGCTAGAGCTCGTGGCTCACAGCAGCCCTCTGGGACAGTGGCACAAGTCAGTTGTTCCCTATGCCTCTTCTGTACTCCTTCAGCTTCCCACAGAGCTTCACCTTCCTCAGACTTCAGCAGTTTTTCTCTTCCACAGTCAGCTCCCCACAGCCCTTGATCCCTATCAGAAACTCTTCAACCACTTGTAGCTCTTAGGTATACTTAAGGCCAGCAGCTGTGACTGTGGCAGTAAAGTCCCCTGAGCCACCAAGGGGCATCTGAAGTGACTGAAGCTGTCAGCCTATTGGCCTCTGGAAGTGAAGCAGTGGGTTCTGCAACAGGTTTATGTGGCTAGAAAAGTCTCCAGGGATGGTCAGAGCTCAGAATCACCTAGCTTGTAGGATGGTAAGACCATGCCAGGAAGCTTGGTAAGGTAGAGCAAGTTAAGACCCGGAGACTCAATGAGCACACACTTGAGATTTAGGCAACTCCCTGCTCCCTGCCAGATTTCTGGCCTGGAACATGAGCCACACTCCCCACATAAGGAAAAGTGACCTGTGGTCATGTAGGCCTAGAACAAAGTTTTCCATGCTAATGAGTTACCTTGAGGCCCTGAGGGCTAAGCCAATAAGCTTTCCTTCCCAGACATTCCTCTCTATAAGAGGTATTTAATCTCAGGTCCACCCTGAGAAGTGGGTACAGCATGGTACACATCCATTTTCCATGATGAATAGCCAATAAATGATATGGATAAACATAGACTCTTTCATCTACCGCCGCCATGGGGAAGGTGCAGAAGGTCTTTGCCTACAGAGCTGTAGGTAAATCTCATGTAGAAGGCCTCTATGCATTTCCAGCCTGCCTCCACCAAGCCAAGCTAAGGACAATTACTGATGGGACCAGCCGGAGCTCCTCTTCCCCCCCCCCCCCCCGGCCTAGGCTAGCTGCTGTCCCCAGCCCTTGGGCCCCAACTCCATTCTCAGCTCTTCTGCAACTCCCAGCGAGCTCCCTCATCCCCAACCTCATCACAGGCCTGGGGACCCTCAAGCAGCTCCGGCTTTCCCACGTCTCAGACTGCTCTTCCCACCCCAGAGTGGTGTCTCTGCACTTCCCTAAAGCCCAGAACCAGCTCAGCAGCTGCTGGCATAAAGCACAGTCAAACTGGGAAGTTTCATCTCCCCAGTGGCTGTGCCCTGCGGTGGGTGGAATATGGACCTACAACAGCTGAAGCAGAACCTAGCAGACATTTGTAAGCAGTCATGCTGTCAGTCAGCTGGACTGTGGGAGAATAGCTGGTTGATTGACAGGGAGGCTGAAGTCTAAGTTGTCTCTTCTCTGATGGAACTTCAGGAGCTGAGGCTGGACCTATCACAACCAGGAGGAATCTGGTCTCTGTCACTGCCTGACTGAGGTCACCTGTTACCTTTTGAGCTTCAAGGAAGTTTCTATGGTGACAGCATATGAGAGCCATTCAAACAACTGAGTGCCTTGCTTCAGTTGACATGACTTGACAGCTTCAGAATATTAAAGAGTAAGCAGCACGCATAACCAAGATCTGCCCATAAAGTTAACATCCTTCTCCAAGTAACGTCTATCCAGTTCTTCAACCCCAGCCATTCCCCTCACGGGATAATTCAACCTCTGGAGGAATATCCAATCTTCCTTCATCTGCCTTACTTTCTTCAAGAACTGTGGTTGAGACAGCAGTGGCCTAGAAACCGAAGGGAAGGTCCTGCGGTCTGCGAAGAAAAGGACCAAACTGTCTTCACTTGGGTGTGATCCATTCGAATGGAACTTTCCCGAGGTAAAGAGAAGCCCACTGGTGTGCAACGAGATGACTGGTGACCAGGTTCTGCCCTGGGTGGAATTCAAGGACAGAACTTCCGGAGTCTAAATGGGAAGGGAGCTGCTAAGCTCCCCTGGGAAGATAGTCCTGGGTCTTGAGAAGGGCAAGGTATAGGCATGAAGAAAGTCCTGGTGAGCAGGGTTGCTCAGCCTGCACAGCATTTGGAGATGCAGCAGCAAAGGGCTGTACTGAACCCATCGGGGGTAGAGGAAATACTCTGTCACCCCCCAACAATACTTGCTGCTCTGCCCAGGATGGCCAGTCCCTAACACATACCCCTGAATAGACCCAGCTCTGCATTTTACCCTGTTTAAGGGATGAGCCCCACAATTAGAAATAAGGCTTTTGAGCCTATGGATGGATGGTCAAACATCAAAGCCTAGGGACTGATCAGAATCTTTTAGGGAAAGGTAGTTGGCTGTACCAGAGGATCTTATGGCAGGGGGATGGGGGGGGGGTGAGGAAATGTGACCCACCTGATTTTGAGAGTTTAACAAGGGGCTGTTGAACTGTGGGTGGGGACATCAGGACTGAGTCCCTTACGCGTCCCAGGCCTTTATATAACCTGAGTTCTGTTGGAGAGGAAGGGCCACTGAAGCTAACCCGTTGGAGAACGGAAGCTAAGTCAATCAATCACGGTTTCTTCTCTCCCTTAGCTCTCTGGCTATACACCCATCAGCAAACTTAGCCAGAAGGCAGAGAGCTCACTGATAACGGTCCCTGGATTTGAACCTGCATGGTCTAGAGAGGGTAGAGAGACCACCTGAGGGGCACTTGAGGAAGAGGTAAATATGCACAAGCATACCGCATATTTGAATGGCCTGGATCCAGAGCGCTGAGAGTGGCAAGCAGTGGTACGGGCGTGGAGCAACAGGAAGTCTCAATTCAGATGGGACTGCAAAGTGCTTCAACTTCTGTGGAACCCAGTCTGACCTGACTGCTTTCTATAAAACTAAGTAAGCACTCGCCAGAGTCCAGCAAGCTCCCTCTTCAGCACTTGCCAGAGAAAGCGTCCACTCGATGTGGACAGCAGTTTCAATCCACATGAACATCGATACCAGCTTTACTCATAGTTGCCCAAGTGTCAATCAGCCAAGATGTCCTCCAATATGTAAGCGTGAGACAGAGGAGGGGACCCATTTTTCATGGAGCATGGAGCCAAAGACTAGCTCTTGAAGATCTTCACTGACCATGATTTCTGTCTGGGTAGAGCTGAATGACCAACTAATTGGTGACAAATGAACAAATTGTGAAATAGCCAGAACCAGAACATTCCTCAACGTGACAGGTAGATATTAAATAAGTACACTATGGAGCCATAAATGACATGGAAGAAATTTAAAGGCATATTTCAACCGAAAGAAGCCAATCTCAAATAGCCATGAACTATATGATACTGGAAAAGACAAAGTTTTAAACCCAGTAAAAAGATCAGGACTTCCTGGGATCAGGGGAGCGAGAGGTACATGGACCAAGCACAGGATTTTGAGGGCTAGGAAGTTATTCTGTATGAATTATGACACTATAACTACAGACACATTTTATATTGTAGATTTGTCAAAACCCATTGGATGTTCACCACTGACAGTAAATCCTGAAGTTCATTACTATGGGTGGTAATGGCATGTATGTCCCAGTATGTCCACTGACTCTGACAAGTGGAAGGCTCTGGGGCAGGATGTTGACAGTTGGGGAGGCTATGCATGCAGGGGACAGACTAACAGTATTCCCTGCTCAATTTTGCTATTAGTCTGAAAATTGTTTTTTTAAGTTTACTTTTTAAATGGCAGCATGAAACCACGGCTCCTGGAAAACTCAGACTGTAATCCAAAGCCAAATTCCTGTGTGTGATTCAGCTTGAGATATTCAGTGGAGTGGCAGGAGAGTTGAGGCTGAAGAAAGGGGGGGGGGGGGGGCTGGGAGAAGGTAAAGAATATGCCCAAGGTACACTGTACGAAATTTTTAAATTGAAAAAGATACAAAGGTTTCTTCGTTTGTTTGCTTGTTTTGTGCTTTGTTGATTTTTGAGACAGGGTTTCTCTGTATAGCCCTGGCTGTCCTGGAACTCCTCTGTAGATCAGGCTGGCCTCGAACTCAGAGATCTGTCGGCCTCTGCCTTCTAAGTGCTGGGATTAGGGATTAAAGGCATGTGCCACCACCACCCCACCACAAAGATATTTTTAAAAGATGAATGTATGAGGAGTTGGTAGAGAAAGCCTGGAAATCTGGGCCACACACAGTGAACAGAGCAGTGAACTCCAGCAAGAATCCTGGCATTCACAGCCATGTCCATAACAGAGCGAACCTCCTGGCTTGCAGTTCTCACCCGGGTTCTGTCCTTGACCATGCAGCCCCTGATTCTGAGGGTAACTTTTGATCCCCGGATTATCAAATGTCCTATGGACAAACAGCTGCCAGGACAAGAGTCCAAATAATGACTTTCTCTCCCAATTCTGTAACTAGGCAGTCCTTTGTAGGAGCTTGTTTTAACCCCTCCTCACCCCCAGGCATCTCTCTAATCCCAGTATATTCCTGCTTCTTCCTTCTTCCCCTGGAGAGGGCAGCGCAAACCCAGAACAGGGTCCCTTTCTGCTGGTGCGATACTGCATCACATAGTCTCTCTGTACTTCATGCCTCCCGGATTCTCTAGGCCCAACTCCAGCAAAGCCATGCTGAATGGACATCTCTGGAGAGCCATACCAAGATCCACTGCCTTCCCCGTGGTGGCTAGGAAGGAGCTACATATGCTTTATGGCAGCTAGCCTCCTCCCACCTTGATGACCCCACCACACCCCATCTCTCTTTTAAAAATCACCCAGAGTCCAACTAGTACTGCCTCTTGAGCATGGACCACCTGCCAATGGCCACACCTCCTGAAGAAACTTGACTCCCTCTTCTCCAGAAGCCACTAATTGCTGAGAGGTACTTTGTAAGGGTGGAGCCTTCTCTCTGCATGCTGTTAAGCTGATGGATGTGAATTTAGGCAGGTTTGTACAGGTAACCCTAGTGGCTGTGAGTCTGTGAGTACTCAACCACACAGCATCTCACACTTCCCATCGTGCAGCTTTTACATTCGTTCCTTTCTCTCTTTTGTGGCATTCCCTGAGCCTTGGGAGAGGTAGGATATTGATGTCCCATTTAGGTTTGGAACAATCATTTGTTCTTATCACTTTGACCAGTGGTGAGCCACTTCATTGCTACCCACTGCCAGCCAAAAGAAGCTCCTCTGACCAAGACTGATAGCATTAATGTACAGGTATAAATATAAATAGTTATAGTTTGACAGCATGACAGCTTAGCAAAACGACAATTGCAAGTTCCCTTGTAGGGCCTATGACCTCACCAGCTATGAACTTTTAGCCAAGTTTATAATACCAGGCATGAATTTCTTCTTGTGATACAAGCCTCAGATTCAAGCATAAAGCCATTGGTTAACCCTAACAGTCATGCCATTACTGCACAAATGCACTTGTCTGGCCTGGCAGGTGAGTATCATAGCATGCCGGGTCCACCTCTGAAAGTGCATTGATGACCCCACCCCCACCCCACCCCCAGTGTCCTGCATAGCACCTTTACTATGAAAGTTAGCTATCTGTGGATCATTTTTAAAAAGGTGACTACCAACATCAAATTTTATAATTGTGTGCATTGTGTGTGTTACTTGCTACTGTGATTAAATCAACATTTCTAAATGTTTGCTTTAAAAAAATCACATATCTGCAAAATGACTTTCCATAGACCCAGGCACTGTTTTAAAAGGTGCCAGAAAACATAAACATATGGTTTATTAACAATAAAAAGATTCATATCTTTAGATGGAAAAGTCCATCCTCTTGTGGTGGGTTCCATGTATTTTTTTGATACCCACCCACTGCCCTCTGTTTTCCAGCGGCAGTTGGAGCAATGAAGCTGCCCTGAGGTTATTTCTAGCCGGCAGTTGGTCATTTACAGGAAAGCTGGCTGTCACTTAAGTTGAATGGCTATCACCATCCAATCCAGGAATGAAGATATTGCCTTGAAAATAAGCAAGACACTTAGGAGAAAAGAAGCTTCAACAATAGACTTGGTCTCATATGAGAGACCTAGAACTCATTTTCATCCTTGAGAAGTTCTGTGGGATCTGCCCGTCTTTTAGCACGTCTTTCATCATGACTGTCTTGATTCCCTTCACCCAGCAGTGACTAGGACCAGCTTTGCTCCATGGTTAAACTGGGAAGATTCCCCCCTGGCTCCAGAGCAATGTGGTTTTAACTCGTAACTAACTCTGGGCAAGAGTGTCCAGCTGCACATCGTTGTCAGTTACCCATTGTGGGATCTGTTCTCTAAGGACTGATAACATGTATTTCATATCATGGAGTCTTATGAAAAAGTTGACTGTTAGCTTCATGTTCATCCCTAAACCCTCGCCACCTGCCTTGTCATCTCTTTCACTGCTTAAAATACAATCCCAGCCCATAGGGTCTGCCTTGCTGGGGACCTGGTTTCCTAGCTGGCTTTTTCATTCTTGCCATTGTCTCCTTTTCAATGCTAGTGGTAGAGACCAGTGTTTCTAGCCCCGGGGTTGACTGCAGGATCTCAGTAATCAATGGGGAAACCAAAACAGTAAGAAAAAGTTTAGCAAACTACATAAGACCTCCAGTGCACTGCACGGAAGCACATACACCTGTAGAGATAGCAGTGACAGGGTTATACTCAAAAGAAAGCCACCATAATTAGGTCTCGTTACTTCTTATTTCATTTCATACATAACTACAATGAATAAAGAAATAAAAACAATTCTTTTTTATACATGTGAAGGTTCACATGCCCTGTGGGGGCTGCGAACCCTTCCAGTTCCTTGGACACAGGGTCTCTAATTGGCTGGAGACTCACTGGTTAGGTCATTGCTGATCAGCCAGGGAGCCCCAGGGATCTTCTTGCCTCCATGGGGGTCAGTGCTAAGATAAGAAATACTTGCCAGCACATCCAACGACTTTTAAAACATAGGTTTTGAGTACAGAACTTGGGTCCTCATGCCTATGAGACAAACACTCTGCTGCCTGAGCTATTTCCTTTGGCCTCAGTAAAACACATTTCAACCTGAAATAAAAGAACCAAGACTTCAGAGGGCCAGGCTGCATCCCAGACCTACTGGCTCAGATTATGTACTTTAAAAAGATCCCCAGGCTGTGTATATGCTCATTAAGTCTGAGAAAGGCACAGACTGGGTGGAGGGCAAAGTCATTCATGTCTATATCTCTCTAGCATCCTTTAGTCTAGGTCATAAGCTCCAAGGGTCGGGTCATCATCATTAAAAACATAGACACAAATATGAAATATTTTAAGTTCACTGTTCCAGGTTTTACAGTGACAAAGTAAAGAGTGGGCAGTTAATTTGGGGCACCAAGCATCCCCAGAATACACATCTGGAGATTGCTAGTGGGGATTTTGGAAACAGATTAGGAATAAAAGCAGAGTTTCTTGGAAGCAGCAGTGAGTCAAAACCACAAGGGTCCATAGTCTCTTTCTCTTTGTACTGTCCCTAGAAGCCAGATCTTTTCAAAAGAGGTAAACATGCCATGATTTGTTAGTTTTCAGTGATAAACACAGCAGAACTTTTGTGCACACACATCAAACAATGTTCTCCAAGAGCAAAGCATTTGTAGTCCACAGATGGAAGCAAATTGAGGCCTTTGGCCAGGAATAAGCCTCTTGAGAAATCTGTCTCTTGAATGTACAGCAGCCAAGGCCTTGGCATGAAAAGAGAAGGTGCTGGCTTCCATGCCCCCAAACACAGCTGTCCATTCTTGATTGAATTGACGATAAAAACCACTGTGAAAGCCCCAGCACATAACCAAATCAGGACGCTTAACATTTAATTCCGTGACTCATTCATTTGCATTTTCAGGGTCAATCCTGGTCTTTAAGCAGGATAGAACTAGAATTTGAGCTCCGTGTTCTTATTTAGTGATAACTTCTACCAGTAGAGTGTTTCGTTTGGTGAGAGATGTTCAGAGGGAGTTAAGAGTTAAGCTGTCCGGGAACAGAGAGCCTGGGTTGTCAATGGAGAAACAGGGCCGAAGCAGTCATTCTGTGGTAGAGTCATGCCTAGCAAACACAGAGCTCAGGGTTCTGTTCACAGCACTACCAGATGGATGGGGGCAGGGCAGGGGCGACATCAGTCTTCTTGTTAGTGTCAACAGGTGGTTCCAAGAGACAGGGTAGATAGGAGCAAATGGGCACATGACATCTATTTGGGATTCATTTCACGGTAACCTTTTCATTCCTGTTTGCCTGAGGCATTTCTGTTTTTGTTGTTGTTGTCCTTTAAGTGTGTGTGTGTGTGTGTGTATTCATGTGAGTGTGTGCATGTGTGTGCTTGACTGTAGATGCCAGAGGTCAATGCTGAGTGTTTCCTCTAGATCTTCCACCGTATTTTGGGGGGTAGGGTCCATTGCTAAACCTGGATCTCACTGATTTTAGTCAGGCTGGTGAGCCAGCAAACTCCAGAGATCTGCCTAAGTCTTCAGTCCTGGCACTAGGAATGCAGGCAGATGCCAGTGTGCCCAACTTTTATATGAGTACTGGGGATCTGACTCAAGTTCTGATATTTGCACAGCAAACACTTTTCTAAACCAGCCACCTCCCCTGTCCCAACTTCCCCATATTTTAACGTCCTGGGAATTCCTTCCATACAGGATAAGCCTAGACAACCTTTTCTCCCCTTAATCTGTGCCAGAGAAATGAGTGGCAGGCACACAGGACAGCACTTGGCTGCACTCCTGGTTCCTGAGTCTGCAAGTCAACCATGCTTAGCCAGCACTGTCTGAAGAACATGTTGAGAAAGAAAAGGGTAAGGTTGGCTCAGCAGTTGCTACCAAATCATAGGCCCTGGTACTGATAGAAGCTCTTCATTAGGCAGGGTGTTTTTTGAGAACCTGCTCTTCTTTGGAAGAAGTTTTCATGAAAACATCCTCGGAAATAGTTCCTGGTTTTGATGCAAGTGCTCAGTGGAAGATTACATGCCATCGCTAACTGAAATTAGGTTCCTTTCTCTTCATATCTCATTAACACTGAAGGAAAACCCAAAACATGCCCACGCATGCCCTGCTGGTGGTACCCATCAATTTAGGTCAAGCGCCATTGAGGTAGGAACAGCAAGAGCACATGCTCCACGTCTCAAGCCACTGGCATAGCTATGGTTCCTCCCAGTCTCTGCAAAAGCCACCTTGGGTGCAGTGAGTCACTGGCTCTCAGATGAGGAACAAGGTAATGGGGACTTCAAACCCCAGGAGCCTTAACAACCTGCAGAGATTGGAACCAGAAGCTACATGGAACCCTAGAGTCTCAGTGTCCAGACCTGCAGATGACCTTGCTCATGAGGCTTCAGTGTGTCTGTAATTCCAGGAGCCCCTCTCTCTCTGCACGGGCAGTTCTTGTCCATAAAGTGATTTTTTTTCTTCTTCTCCATGTTGTCTGCTCCTTCCTAACACCCCAGCCTCAGTCTTCTGAGGTTGCTTGCTCTGTAGATAGCATTAGTAGTGGGAAATCAAAGAAATCCCCCATCCTTTTTCATTCAACTGAAACTTCCATTGTCATAGCTTATCACTTATGACAATAAGTGATCATTGCGCAGTTTCCTGCCACTTGCCAAAAAGCTGAGGTGGAGAATATTCTGGAAAGTCAGGAGAGCATATTGTCTGGTTGAACCTCGAATAGGACAGAAGTCCAGAGCCCACTGAGTCAGAATGGGTGACAGCTGCTGAAAGAGAAAGATCTGGATCCATGGGCTACCTCTCCTCAGTTGAGCAGATGTGGTACATGTTAGAATCCCACTCTTTGTTGGAAGAAGTCAAGTGACAGAGGGTCATTTGGCACTTGTGGCTAATCCGTGCAGAGAATGAGGAGTCTGCAGTTATCAGGATTCTGGCTGGGGGGAGAGGCTTGGAATGGCTGGCTGCTTGCATTTGATTTCTCTGTCCAGACCTCAAAGCGGTCCCGTTGCCGCGAGAGAGCGATGCAGAGCATAGTGGTTGAGGGCCCCAGTCACCATTGCCAATTCTCCTCCCAACTAGGACAGTTCCTAGTCCTGTGATAAAATAAATAGGGAGGCTGGTTTTGGAACGCCTACTAATGAGTTTTCCTGCTGTTCGTCATAAATGGATGCTTCTCCTTCCTCTATCTTTCTCCTCTTCTGTCCTTCCTTCACTTCCTCATTCTTCCCCATCTTTCTCCTCCCACTCCTCCTCTTCCTTCTCTTCATCTTCCATCTCCCTCATCACTCCTGTTTTCTCCTCCTTTCCTCCCTCAGCCACCATGCCTTCCCTGTAATGGATGACTATACCCTGACTGTAAGCCAAAATAAACCCTTCCCTATGCTATTCTTGTATACAGAGAAGAACGGTAATCAACGGTCTGCAAGACAGTTTGTATAGACATATATTTAAAATTTTGGCATAAAATTGCTTTCAGATGATGAGTATAAGATTGAAATACATCCGGTCAGTGGTGGCGCATGCCTTTAATCCAAGCACTCAGGAGTTAGAGGCAGGTGTTTCTCTGAGTTTGAGGCCAGCCTGGTTTACAGAGCAAGTTCCAGTACGTAGAGAAACCATGTCTCAAAATATATATATATATATATATATATAGAGAGAGAGAGAGAGAGAGAGAGAGATTCATAGATATTCACATATATTCATAAATTGGGTTTCATCTTCAGATAGTTCATTGTATGTGTACAATCAAAATTGCACAAACCAAAATAAAACAGAATCTGAAATTACCTCTGATCTGAAGCATCTTTAGGTGCTCACCCTGAGCAGGGACCTGAAGAGTCACGGACACAGCATTGGCTTTGGAAGTATTCTTTTCCAGCTTTTGGAACGAGCAGCTTCTCTTCCCCACCCTCTACTTTCAAGACATCTCTTAAAGCTGCTTCCTTTCTTCCAGACAGAGAATGGCAGCAACAATTCAGTTCTCCAGGTTTCGAAAGACTATGACTTACACACACACACACACACACACACACACACACACACACACGGAAAATCATTTGCTCTGAGTGTTGTCAGTTGCAGCTGTGGCCTAGCACATGTGTGGTAAGCACATTGTTGCTGAGGTGCATCAGTGGTCCCTGAAACACACTTCATTGTGCTATTCATTTACATGGCAAGGAGGTTGGTCACTTCCTGGCACCAGGGATACTCTGTACAATGTTTTGAGTGCAATGCAAATTGAAAAGGTGAGCGGCAGACGAATGAACACCTTAGAGCAGGGGCCCTGCTATCAGCTGACAAAGTCACCTATATAGTACAGAAATACTGGGAGAAAGACTAATTTCACTCTTTACCTTCCCATCTACCTGTGGCCTCCAGGGAAGGCTTGATCCATGGTGTCCTGGAAGCTGCAGCCAGAAGAATTCCAAAGAAAACCTTGATAGGGACTCTAAGGACAAACCTTAAGAACAAGCAGCTAAGCACTGTATTCCTTCAAGTGGAGCATAGACATTCAATGGCCAGTAACCACACTCCAGTGCAAGGGAGAGTCCTCAGAAGGGGTCAAAGTGATCTGGGAAATTTCTGGAGGTCAGCTGCATATGCCGGTGAAGGTAGCGGACAGCTTTCTCAGCCTTACATGGACTTTGTGAGTAAGGGGGCTGAGAAATGGGCCATGCTTTCCAGACGGACACTGAGGAAGAGGCAGGTTCAGGCACACCTTGAGTGCCTAACAAGACTCTAGGTCTCAACTACTCCTTATACCCTACTTCACACAACCTCTTGTATGTGCCTCTGTCCTGAGAGAAACCAGCTAAGTGGGGATTTCAGTGCCGGAGTAGTTGGCAACTCTGCTCTCCTGGAATGTGAAGGGGTTTCTGGACAAGGATGCCTGGATTGCACCGTTCCTGAGACACTTCTTTTGAATTGCTGACAAACTAATGGGCCATTGTCCAATCCCCCACGAGGCACCCCTCATGTGGGAAGTTAAACTGCTAGACACGCTTGTGGCGCTTATCTGACTCAAGTCCAGAACATGCCTGCTCCAGCCTCATTCTGGTGCTGGAGTCCAGTCTTCTTCTCACCAGTATGCCTGGCTCTTTAGGTGGAAGGCAAAAGTCTAACACACTATCTCCGTAGTGTCAAGTTAAAAGATTTTTTTTTTTATTTACTGAACCTGAATAAAGAGTCCAGAGCCAGGCCTGCACCCCAGGTCATGAAGAAGCAAGAATGGAACCAGGCAGTCAGAATGCTGGGGTAGTATCCAGCAAGCAGTATTGTAAGGGAGCAGAAGTCACTTTAAGTTTTTCAGTAGGTTGGAAGGATGGGAAAGCAAGAAATGAGCATCTAGGTAAAGAAACTGGGTATCTTTGGGTGTTCAGCAGGAAAACACTTAAGTTCTCTCCCAGGCCACTGACTTGAGCCATGTGAGTGTGAGACAGAACCGAAAGGTGTCTTGGGGACAGAGCCCTGCCAATAGAATAAGAAAATCTTTGCTTAGAGTGGATGCTGAGACAACCTTCACAGCACCAGGGCTAAGTACAGTGCCTTGGAGATCAGGCAGCCAAAGCAATAGGAACATTGTTAGTGCTACGCTCCAGTGATTTATGTGACTTACAACAGCTTTAAAGTTATTGTGTAATTTATTCATTAATAATGTGTGTGTGAGTGTGTGTGTGAGCATGCTCTTGTGGAGGCCAAGGATGTCTTGTGGGAGTCGCTTCTCTCCTACCAGTGGGTCAGGGTGATCTAACTCAGGTCATCAGGCACCTGTACTGTCTGACTCATCTCTCTGCAGCAGCTTTTATTCTGAATAATCCTTTTGAGGCTGTTGGCACAGTCCTTGCATCCCCTCTCATGTCCTGGAGATTTGCAATGTGAGCAGGCCTATAAAGACCCCATCTCTGTGTAGGAGGAAAACATAGTATTTGTCTTCCTCGGATGAGGTTTTACTTCATTTAACATAGTAATTTTCAATTCCATCCTTTTTTGGCGACAATAATAATTTAATTTTAGCCGGGCAGTGGTGGCTCATGCCTTTAATCCCAGCACTTGGGAGGCAGAGGCAGGCGGATTTCTGAGTTCGAGGCCAGCCTGGTCTACAGAGTGAGTTCCAGGACAGCCAGGGCTACAGAGAAACCCTGTCTCGAAAAACCAAAAAAAAAAAAAAAAAATTTAATTTTGTTTCGTGGCACAATAAAATTCCATTGGGCGTATATGCCACAATTACATTTTTTTGCATATGTGTATATATGCATGGGGTAGAGGGGCATCATGAAACTAGAAAGGGGACCATGAGAAGAAGAAAAAGGTCTTGGAGGAGGGGAGAGAGGGAATAGAAGGGAATAGGGTACCGGTGAGGTGAAATAAAGCGAAAAGGGCTGCTCTTCAGGAAGGGAGGGGCCACAGGAGGGAGCCAGGAAGGCAGGAGAGAAGGAACAACAACAGTGGATGCATGAAAAGCTCCTAGTGAATGATCCTGGGGATAGGGAGATGCCTCCGTGTTTAAGAGCAGCCGTTGCTCTTGTAGGTGGCCTCGATTTGATTCCTTGCATCCACTTGGTGGCTCTCAACCTTCTTCTGACCTCTGAGGGCGGGCACTATGCACACAGGTGCTATACAAAGCACTCAGACACAAAAGATAAAATAAATGCATCTTTAAGATCTGTTTAGAACGGAAGTCCCTGAACTCTAGGCTTTTCTGTTGTGTCGTAGCTGTGATGATGTTCACTTAGTCCAGCACAGTGCCATCCCACAAGCCTGGAAGAGCTGACGTGAATGTGACACTTACCTCTCCTGAAGTGAGTAGCAGAGCCTGATCATGTCTCCTACAGCATCTATGAAACCATGGCAACCAACTAGTTGGCTTGGAAGTAGCATAAAATCTCAGACTCGGAGTTCCTGACATGCAGATGTACTTGTATGTTTTAATTTTCTGATTCTTATGATTAAAATACTCTGACAGAAGCAACTTAAGGCAGAAAGGATTTCTCTTGGCTCATCATTCAAGGGTACAGTCCATCACTGCACAGAAGTCAAGGCAGGATCTTGAGGTGGCCTGGTTCGTTGTGTTTGTAATGGGGAAGCACAGTGGTGAATTCATGCTGCTGCTCAACTAACTTTCTGTACCTTTCTGTCCAGGGAATGTGCCACTCACAGTGGGTAGGTCTTCACAGTTGACTAGTGTAATCAAGATAACATCACCGGCATGCCCAGAGACACGGCCATCTCCCAAACAATTGCAGATTCTACTAAGTTCACAATTAAAACTAACCATCACATAATTTGTATAATAATACAAAGAATGACTAGTTGAATTATAAATGATTGTGAATGTGAACCCTGGTAGGTCACTAATTTATAATAGTGATGAGCATGTTGCTAATGGTAACCACTAGTTTGCTATTAGTCTGACTGATACCTAATCTCTTTAGGCACTTCTGGGAAACTGACCCATACTTCACTTGGGTTGCCTCACTGTGTTTCACAAGCATACTTTGAAGTAGAAGCTGTTCTTGCTGTCGGGCCACTGATAAAGCCGAGGTACACTGTGTGGCTAGCAAGCCTGAATGGAAGCTGGGGTAACTACTGGCTCTGGGCCATGGCTCAGTGTGTAAGAGTGCTCAGAAGCAGCATTCACACACCAGAGTCGGCTGGCACCATGATCTCAGGTTTCCCAGCTTCCAGAACAGTGGGAAATGAATTTTCTAAGCCATCCAGTCTGTGGTTTTCTATAAAAGCAGCCGGATGGCCTAAAGTAGAACCATGCAAACAGATACTGTTGCTGGAAAAGCTGAGCAGAGAGAAAAGAAGAGAAGAGAAGAGAAGAGAAGAGGAGAGAAGAGAGGCAAGAAGAGGGGAGGGGAGGGGAGGGGAGGGGAAGGGAGAGGGAGAGGAAGAAGAGGAGGGAGAAGAGGAGGAAGAGGATGAGAACTCAAGAGGGCAGTGGACATTGGTCTTGAGTTCCTTCTCTTTCCCTCTCTGCCTGCCTGGGTGAGTGGAAGGTCCCTGTGACACTCCCAGACGTTCTAAACAGAGAGACATTTTGTGCTTCTCCAGTTCCCCTAATGCCGAAAATAGTAAATTACAGAAGTTACTTATTTGCCACTGATAAGCCACCCACAACTAGATCCCCCTCCAAAATCCCCAAACTGCAATTTTCAAGCTAAGCCTAGTCATGTGAGAATCTCTGGGAACCCTGTGGCTGACAGGCTTTGGGAGGAAGGATCTCAAACAGGAAGGCTGTGTCTGAATGTGCTTCCTCTGCTGCAGAGGCCCAAGGGGGTTCCTCTCTGTGCAGGCTTGTGGCTGTAGGAGGCTGTGAAGGAGGTGCGGTGAGGAGTGACTGGCAAGCACTGCCATTTGCCAACAAAAGTCTCAAAGTAGTACCAAGCCCCAAGCTGAACTTCTATGATCACCAGCTTGAGGAAAAAAAGAAAAACCAAAACAAAATGCATGCCCAGTTATAAGGATGTTCCAAAAGAGAGCATCCTAGTATTTATTCCACACTGTGATGCATTCTTCTCTTGAAGCCACTGCTGAAATGGTCTCTAAGTCTCTGCTTCAAAACAGACCAGTTGGAGCCAAATAAATGGCGTGGTTAGGACGGTTCCTCTCTGGTTTCCTGTTGGCCTTTCAGGCTGACAATCTCCTCTGTACTGGCCCACCAGCTTCTTACCCCACGATGAGCTAGCCTGTGCTCCTTCATCTTTGTTTTATGTTTTCTAGTAATCAGGGTTCTCTCCCACCTTACTGGACTAGAGCTGCTTGCCCAAGCTCCTCTGCTTGCCGGCACAGATGATCCAAACCAAAGAATAGTGTCCCACATGAAGAGAGCACACAGACACAGTGTCCCACATGCAGAGAGCACAGACACAGTGTCCCA
>JADRCH010000241.1:1336196-1347747 GCA_019843965.1 Rhynchomys soricoides
CACAGACACAGTGTCCCACATGCAGAGAGCACAGACACAGTGTCCCACATACATAGAGCACACAGACACAGTGTACTACACGCAGAGAGAGCACACAAACACAGTGTCCCACATGCAGAGAGTACAGACAGTGTACTACATGCAGAGAGCACAGACACAGTGTCCCACATGCAGAGGGCACACATACACAGTGTCCCACATGCAGAGGGCACACAGACACAGTGTCCCACATGTAGAAGGCACACAGACACAGTGTCCCACATGCAGAGGACACACAGACACAGTGTCCCACATGCAACGAACGCAGACACAGTGTCCCACATGTAGAGGGCACACAGACACAGTGTCCCACATGCAGAGGACACACAGACACAGTGTCCTACATGCAGAGAGAGCACACAGACACAGTGTCCCACGTGTAGAGGGCACACAGACACAGTGTCCTACATGCAGAGAGAGCACACAGACACAGTGTCCCACGTGTAGAGGGCACACAGACAGTGTCCCACATGCAGAGAGCACACAGACACAGTGTCCTACATGCAGAGAACACAGACACAGTGTCCCACATGCAGAGAGTGCAGACACAGTGTCCCACATACAGAGAGCACAGATACAGTGTCCCATATGCAGAGGGCACAGACACAGTGTCGCACATGCAGAGAACACAGACACAGTGTCCCACATGCAGAGAACACAGACACAGTGTCCCACATGTAGAGGGCACACATACATAGTGTCCCACATGCAGAGAGTGCAGACACAGTGTCCCACATACAGAGAGCACAGATACAGTGTCCCATATGCAGAGGGCACAGACACAGTGTCCCACATGCAGAGAACACAGACACAGTGTCCCACATGCAGAGAACACAGACACAGTGTCTCACATGTAGAGGGCACACATACATAGTGTCCCACATGCAGAGGGCACACAGACACAGTGTCCCACATGTAGAGGGCACACAGACACAGTGTCCCACATGCAGAGAACACAGACACAGTGTCCCACATGCAGAGAGCACACAGACACAGTGTCCCACATGCAGAGAGCACACAGGCACAGATAAGAGTTAGGGTGTCTGCCCATCAATGGCATGAACTTGAAGGGAAGTCCATGCTTGTTTCACATCATGTGACCTTAACTGAAATATCAAGATCATTTTATGTGCATTTTTCTGAGATCATTGTGCAGGAAACTGTAACTTTAATCAGCTCTACTGATCACATAGGAGCCAAATATGAAGACAATACATTGGTGTACATTGTGGTCACATAGGTGGGATATAGTGTTTTCTTGCTAAAAATCTGATGTCTGCATGTGTGTGTGGGTGTGTGTGTGAGAGAGGGGGGTTAATGGGAGGAAGAGAGGGGTAGAGAGAGGAAGGGAAGGAGAAAGGGAGGGAGAGGGAGACCATGCACCCACACAATTGCTATGGTGTTGTCAGAGGACAACCCTGGGGTCGGTCTACCACTGTGTGAGACAGCATCATCTCTTTCCTGCCACTGTGAACACTGACACTGACACTTGCCAGAGACCATCTTGTCTCCTTGTAAGCTCACTGGAATGAGGGACCAGCGCTGCCATGTCCAGATAAATATGGGTTCTGGGGATCCAAACTCAGGTCCCTACATCTGCACAGCAAGCACGTTGCCCACTGAAGCATCTCTCCAGCCTAGGAAATGGTTCTCAAGTGCCAGGGCCTTAAGCCAGAAGACAGCTGCACCAGCTTACCACCTCATCTTTGCCTTTTAATTTAAGCCAACCCCTGGAGCTCTGGCAATATTGAAAGCAAGAAAGGCTTTAAGATGTAAAACACAGAACTTATTTATAACAAAAACCAGTAAGATTCATTCATTGAGATTATCACCATGGGCCAGCCACCAGCTCCCAGTTTTCCATGTGATAACTCTCAATACTATGAGCATCCATTCTGTTAGAAACAGAAGCAAAATTGATGCTCTAAGTGACTTGGTCAAGGTCCTCTGGCTCTAGCCTGGGAGCCCACTTGCTCAGGATGTAAAGACTGTCCCTGCCTCTGCTGACGGCAGTATCCTTGCTGTTGTTAAAGAACAAAGATAATGCGGAAACACCACCATAACCTGTTACGTCTGTCATCAGACTCATCTTCCTGGATGCTTGCTGGGCCTCAGGCCACCACTTAACTCCACATACATGGCTTTATTCAGGTGACTTCATTTGATCCTATTAGCACACAGACAGAGAGATGCTACAAGGTGCGATGTCAGGGGCTCAAGGAGACTGAGTGTCTTGTCCAGGGCTGCAGAGAAGTTAGTGCTAACTTCAGGGTGGTCATCAGAGTCTGACCCTGGAGCCCAGCCCCTGATGACTGAACTCATCTCACACTCATAGGGTGAGACCTTCCTGTTCAGTCCTTGCTTGGATTGGCATGTGTCTCCAGTCAACTTGGAGCACATAAATTAAATGTCTTGTCTTGGGCCCCCAAAACTCTGGTTGTCTATGCATCGCTTTGGCTCAGGTAGATCCCATGAAGAACTTATGACCTGAAGGATCTTAACACATGGATTTGGATCATGTCTGTGTCAATTGTTGATAAGCTTCCTGGTTGTTCTTGCGTGTACACTACCCCAGCCAGCCTGGGCTGACATTTTATTTGCTTCACTAGTCCATACCCTTGCTCCCTAAAGTGAAGGTCTGTCTCTGCTTGACTTACTTTCTGCCAATGTGGTCTCCCATCTGTGCATAAATAAGACTAATTCTAAGACCCCCACATGCCAGTCTTCTGTGTCTCCACACACTGTGCGTGCAGGGTTCTGCGCAGGGCTTCTGCCTGTGGCAGGACCCTGGACAGCTGTGCTGTGCTGTGATTCCTCCTCTCCTCTTAGCACGGTGTTTATAATTCAATATTGACAACAAGGATGGCATGGGTCAGGAATTTGGGAAAGGCAGAGCAGGAATCATTCTTTGTTCCACTTGTAAAGTATGAAGCTTCTGGTGGGAAGACTAAGTTTGGAGGTAGTTGGAGGCGGACCTGTTACTTCGTAGTGGGTTTTACCTCTTTGTCCTACTATAGCAAAACGCCGTAGGCTAAGTAAATTTCTGAAGAGTTATTCTTTGTGTGTGTGTGCGTGTGTGTTATGCATATCTGAAGAGGCCAGAAGAAGGTGTCAGACCGACTGGGGCTGGAATTGCAGGTGTTTGTGAGCCACCTGTGTAGGTGAAGAGAGTAGAACTCACGTGAGCATTCACAACCATTCAGCCATCTCATCTCTAGTTCAAAGGCTGGTAATGGCAAGCAAGAGAAACTTAGTGCTTAGAGCTCTGAATACTTGGGGTGTCTAAGACCAAGGTGTCAGAACATCTGGCTCTGGCAATCACTCTTTCCCTTTAAAAGATAGCAATTTGTTGTTATGTCATCAATGTTGGAAGAAAAACAAAACAAACAAACACGAAACCTCGGTCGGCCTCCTTTGATAAGGACACCTCATTAGTGAGGGCTCTGTTCTCCATGACTAGCCACCTCCCAAAGGCCTCACTTCTTCATACTACATACATGATGATGTTGGAATTCAGCATCAACTTATGAATTTTAGAGGGACAGTCCTACCTGGTACATGGCATAGGCTAGGCAAGTCCAATAGCTCAGTCTCCAGACCTTAGTCGGAATCTTTCAAAGCAGTATCGCATCCTCTTCCCAACATGGCAGCGCTGTCAGCTCATTGGCCTTCTCACAGGATCTCAGAGCATATGATGGAAGCTTTCATTAAAAACCCCAGAAGAATCACTTTCGCAATATCATGTGCATTTTCACCATAGCCTCAGGTCTGTCCAGATTTGAGAATTAAAAATAGAGTGCACATTTTTTTGATGAGAAGGTGTATTAGCCCATTTTCTACTGCTGTTACAAAACGCACACAGCTAAGCCATTTTTAAAGACAAGAGACTTATTTATCTCAGTTTTGGACTCTAAATGTCCAAGGTAAGGTAGCCTCATCTATCAAGCCTCCCGTGAAGGCCTCGTGACGGATGGCTCAGGAGCATACGCAAGAGTGCGACGTCACTTGGTGCGACGGGAAGCTCCCCTTGTGACACACCCTCTCGGCAATCATGGCTCTGAATGATCTATGGCAATCTTTTCTGAGGACCATGGCCAAGTGATTGAATCACTATCTGCTCCACCTTTACTTCAGAGTTCTAGCACCTCAGCACCACCACACTGAGGACCCTGCCTATGAATCCTTGGCAACAAACCACATAGAAGTCACAGATGATGGAAAAGCAAGACCACAGAACAGCAATGGGACAGGAGCTGTGTTGTGGCCACCCATGCACATCTGCCATGTAAGTAAAACAAAGAAAGCAGACTGGGACAGTGGACTCTATCAGCCTTAGTATCAATGGGCTGCACATACATCAGCAAAGGACAGGCAAGTAGGAGGGAGACTTTCTTAGACAGATTTTGTCAGAAGAGGGAGGAAGGGAGGGAGAGGGCAATGAGAGAATTCACTAAAACCTTTGAAGGAAAGCTGACTGTCCCGAATTCTTGTCTTCATAGGGTTCCTTTTGTAAAAGTTGTATTTGATATGTCTGAGTGTTTGCCTCTATGTACACCACAGGCATGCCTGGTGCCAGCAGAAACCAGATAGGGTGCCAGGTCCTGTTGAGCTGGAATTTTAAGTAGCTGCCATGTGAGTGCTGGGAACCAACAAGGCCTTCTCCTAAACCAGTGAGTTCTCACTGAGCTGTATCCCCATCCCCTTCATAGGGTTTTTGGCGCTCATAGGAAGAGAGAGAGCAAGAGCCATGGACATTCAGATGGTGCTGACCTACAGTGTGTGTACCTGATTTACAGTGTGCACACCAGTCAAATGCAGGCAGAGAGGCTTCCATCTCCAGCTGTGGTATCAGTCTGCACATGAGAACTCTGTAGGGGGTGGGGGCATGTTTTGACAAGAATGAAGAGAGAACTAGCAACTGAGACAGGGTGAGGTCGATTGGGTGGAGATGACCTCAGCAGGCTCAGGACAGAGGCTGGCAGTGGACTGCTTCAGCTCCCTGGTAAAGAGTGTTTAATCACGACAGTCACAGCCTACTGACCGCATGCTCTGCTTAAGTTGCATTTGTTAGGGATACAAGCAGTTTTGCCTGCCCATAACTCCTCCCCTTTCTTTTGGCAACAGCCAGGCCCATCTACTTCTAGAATTCTTGATCTCTTATCTAGGGCTGTTAAACACAGGGCTTATGATATGCTGGCTCTAGAGTTGAGCTCTAGACTGGCCTCATGCAATAATGTATGCAATAATGTATGCAGTAATTGGCTGTGAATGGTGCATGTATGTGAGTGTGTGTGTGTGTCCATATGTAAATGTACACATATGTATGTGTGTTGTTTAATATGCTGAAAGAAAGTATTTATTCTGAGATTGTGTATGATGAGAATCACATGATTAAGGAGGAGCTGATAGTCAAATAGATATTAACCAAATGAAACAGGAACTGAGACAGAAGACATAACACTGTGTGACTTATTAGGAACTGTTATGTTTAGAACTAGGCTGCGCCTTGGACTTCCCAGTTGATTGAATCAATGAATTCTCCTTTTAAACTATGATGCTTCCAAGGGAGATTTTGTCACTTGCGACTCAGGTCCTGACTCACATGTTACTGTGTAAGCAACACTCCACAGTGTTCTAGGATATTTGATCATAATGTGAACCCCAAGATTGTATTGTTTATTGGGAAAACCTGTTTCTAGTTGTGGCGTGGCTCAGCTTTAGCACACACTTTTAGTCCCTCTGGCTGGAATACAGACATGCTCTTAGTACTTACCCTTAATTCCAAACAATGAAGGTAAAGTAAGTTTGTAGAAGGAAGCAGCCATGTTTGAAAGTGATGTCTAATTGACTGGCAGACAAAATGTTGAATTAGAGAAAGATTTGACAGAATAGGATATGAACAACTCTCACAAGAACAGGGAAAAAAGAGAGTCTACTTAAGAGAGAGCAGTGCAGAGAGAGAGGAAGGAGGAGGCAGTTTTACATTGACAGTTGTACAGAGACAGGTTGCAGAGAGAAAGAACAAGTTAGACATGGGTGAAGACAGAATAAGCCAGAGAATAAGAAAGAGCCAGAAGATTAGAATCGATTGCCAAAGATAGTATGAGGCCAAGCAGAGAAATTCAGGAGAAGCAGAGAGAAGCCAGATTGAATCAGTCAGCTTGGAGTGGAGTTTGAGCCAGAACAGCCAAGTTGAATCAGCCAGCCTGAGATCAGAAAGAACTAGGAAGGATGAGATTATTTAGCAGTAAGTCTCAGAGGCTGAAAACATTCTAGGCCTAGATTAGATTGTACAGATGCTAGAAGCTTTCAAGGCCAGGCCTAGGTTAGCAGATGGGTAAGCCTCTTGCATCAGATAAACAAAAGTAATTTTTACACCGCAGTGCTGGTTTTGTAGTGTCTCCTGGGCAGAGGTGCTCATAGAGATGGTGGTCTAGCCTTGGAGATCCTTGAATCTTAATCCACGCATGTTCTGGAGCTTAGCCTGGGAAGAGAGGACAGCAATGAGCTGCTCTGGGATTTATATCACTCAACAGTCTAGAGTTGGCTTTCAGGGATGAAGTGACCTTGACAAATGCCTTTCCATTGCTAGTAAGACTGTGGGGGTGCTGGAAACATAGAGGAAAAGGTTAGAGACAGCCAAGAAAGACGATTTAAGAATATAAGGTTTCCTAAATGGAGCTTTGTTTCCTTCCTGAGTGAATTCATGGTCTTATACTCACAGCTATTGGCTCTACGGTCTAAACTTTGATGTTCTAAGATGGCACCCTTGCACTTGAACATGAAGAATGAGGCTAGAACCTGGTTCCTGACAGCTTGCAGGATGCCCGTCCATCAGCTGCAAATTCCAGGCCTGCCACCATGATGAAGACATGTCTCAGAATTTCTGGGCCATTTTGCAGTGTAGATTGCATTCAATACTCCCAACCCCAACCCCCTTCCCTCAGAATCATTGCACTTCATTGTATTTGAAGACACTTGCCTCTGAGGGGGGCATATGCATTTTGGTTCTTGTATTCATGTGCTGGCTCATTTTAATAGATTAAGACACTCATTTAATTTTAAGTCTGAGGCAGTAGACATAACTAACATCAATGGCTTTTTGATACTATTATCTGATATATATATAATTTAAAGGTATAGAGTGCTTATGTTTATAAACAATACCTAATATTTACTATATGACTGAAAGCATTCTGTTTTAAAAATTTTAGTGAGACAACTTTTGGACTTTCTTCTCCATAATTTCAGCCATTTTCACTGAATTCTTATGGTTTTTATTACTCATATTTCTAATCTGTTCTGCTTCTGACCTGGTAGGGTCACTCCTCCTTCTAAGTGAGCTGGTGACCCCATGCTTCCCAAGAGATCACCACATTATATTGAACTTAATGTGGTCACCCAGTTGACAAACAGCCCAAAACTCCCGCACTCAACTGATCCTCCTGCCTCAGTTTCCCAAGTAGCTGGGACGACTGCACGCACCATCACACCCAGCTTCCTTTCCCAAATCTAAATAATGTGACCTTTCTAGTCTTTATCATTTTAGATATTATCTTTGACTTCCTCTGTCCGTGCGACTCTTCCCCTCCTGTGTTTTTATCTTCACCCATCCTGCCAAGATAGTACGTCACAATATTTTTAGCCTTCTTCTGAGTAGTGTCAATATCACGCACTGACGGGCTAAGCAAGGGGTGGGGTGTAATGTTTCCCTCCTCAGACAACTGTTTGTGCTTCCTGGGGGTCACTGTCTCATTTTGTTGCCTGACTGGGTTTTCTCTGTACCGACACTTAGCATTTTTCCAGATATAATGGCCATTCTAGTGTTCAGAGTGTTACTTTCCATGTGCTCAGATGCTAATGCATGATAAGTAACCCTCTCTGCTCCTCTCTGAGATCCTCCCTTCTAGAAGCATCCAGCTTCCTGCCTCAGTCTGGGGTGATTGCTTTTACAGCATGTTCACAGCAGGAAGCTGGATGTGGTGTTGTTGGGTTCCCGAATCTCTTTTTCCATCTCCCAGCTCTGCCAAAGAGCCTTGCTAACTGTCGACTCTAGCAAAAGGCATGCGGTCAGTATTCATGTTCCAATCTCATGGTAGGTCCCAGTGGTGTGGGTCTTGTCTTTTATTAACCAAAGAGATGGTCTGTGTGCTTGGCATCTTATTTGGGAAGACATGAATCCGGGAGGCATCGGTGTTCTCTAAGAGGGGGGCCCAACAGGCTAACCATACATGTCTGTTGCCAGGCTGAACCAACAAAAGATGTTGTGATAGAACCTCGGGAGCCAGAGGATCAGGGTTCTTTCTAGTAAATAGTGGCTGGACCTTAGGAGAATTCATTGGTATCACATCACTTCAGTGTTCATTCATTTCAATGGCAAGATCTAGATCAGATTTCACAGGATGACTAAGATCCTGTTTCCCCATGGCAACAAAATCTTGGGTTAAGGTCTAGGAAAGGCTCATACTTGCAGCTTGTTCTTCAGAGAACCTGACTTTGGTTCCCAGAACCTATGTTGGGTGGCTCACAACCATCCATAACTTCAGCTCCAGGGAGCCAATGCCACTGACTCCCAAGAGTGTCTGCACTCAACTGTATATATCCACATACACAGCATATACCTCCACATAATTAAAAATAATAAAAATAAATGTCTTTACAGTTATCTGATTATAAAGAATGACCTGACTTGGACAGAGTTCACCAAATGATGAAAAAGGATAAATGTCTAACTCAAAAGTCAGTGGTCAAAACAATAATTCCACTGGTTAAGCTTTTACTATGGATCCATCAGGCATCGTTGAATGCTTATTTGGATTATCACATCTTCAATTTCCCAGAACTCTCTCATGTTCTCTGGATGATTCATTTTAAATTACTGCATTTCATCCATATGCCTCAGTTTCATCTGTATAATGGGCTTGTAATCCTTCCTGCTTCCTGAAGATTAAATAAGGTGGTGATTGGTAAGCACTGAGAGGTGCAAGAAATATAATTAACAACCAGCACATTTTATCAAGATCATTCTTTGTTACTCTTCTCAGTTTTCTCCACAGTATGAGCTTTTAGAGGGAGTGTGTTCTCTCTGCTCAGTGTCCCTTCTGCATCAGCTATTCCTCCTGTGGGAGTTACTTTCCTTATTGCTCAAACTAAAGCAAAAAGAAACAAAGGCCCTCGCAGGAGAGTGTTAAGGGGTAGGGATTTATTTTGACTCATAATTTTGGAGGATGTCAATCATGACAGGAAGAGGTGGCAGTAAGACTCAGTTGGTGTTACCAAGAGTGCAAAGTAGTTGGTTATACCCTGCAGTCAACCATGAAATAGAGACTAGAGCTGAATCAGGAAGGACTTAAGAGTTTTCAAAGGCCCACCCCACCTGTCAAACGACAGTCCTTTTGAGACTTGGGTTTTCAGCCTTCCAGAACAGTATCAGGAACACACATGACATAGTGTTCAAACATAAGGCTGGAACACACATGACATAGTGTTCAAACATGAGGTTGGAACACACATGACATAGTGTTCAAACACATGAGCCTGGAACACACATGACATGGTGTTCAAACATGAGGCTGGAACACACATGACATAGTGTTCAACCACACAAGAGGCTGGAACACACATGACATAGTATTCAAACATAAGGCTGGAACACACATGACATAGTATTCAAACATAAGGCTGGAACACACATGACATAGTGTTCAAACACACAAGAGGCTGGAACACACATGACATAGTGGTCAAACACGTGAGGCTGAACACACATGAGGCTGGAACACACATGACTTAGTGTTCAAACATGAGGCTGGAACACACATGACATGGTGTTCAAACACATGAGCCTGGAGAGATTGATTCAGATTCAAACACTACCACTCCATCAAAAAAAATTCATTGTAATTTTTGGTCTACTTGAATTCTTTCTTTTTAAATTGCTCTTCGGGATAGAAAAATATAACAAACACTCAGACAATCCATCCTGTTAGCCATTACCTACCAGCTTTTAGTAATGATTGTTATAGACAGCTCACAACGAACTCTGTGATCTTTCTCCTTTTTGTCAATGAAAAAATTAATAATTATATGTAAAATATTCAACAGGCAACTGAAACTCAGGAAAGACCGAATGGCTATTTGTGGTGTTTTTTCTCTCTCTTCATCTTAGTGTAGCTCAGTTTCTGGCTCTAGGTAACCCTGCAGGCTTCATTTAAATGATCCAGATGTGAGAAACAGTTCTCCACTGGCCAAAAAAGGCACATGTTGAACAAATAGAAATCTGTCAGAGAGGTTTCTGGGCAGAGCTGGGTTACGTGACATAGCACTAAGCAATGGCTGAAGGCAGCGCAGAGTAAGTAAACCAAAGGACTCTTTTGATGTGACAACTTGACCACACAAGGATCTGCTACCTCCCACAAGGGAGTTCCTAGGAGACCTGTCATTGGCTCATTCACTCATCCACTCCCTGTTTCTGCAAGTACTCATTTAATGACTGCAATGTTTGAAGAGATGAAATACACAGTGACTAGGACAGAGGCAGGCTGTTCTTCAAATGTTCTACTCTAGTGGTGTGGGGTAGGATGGTTTTACCTTTGAATTTCAGCATCCCTGAATCAAATATTATTGGAATACAGCCATGTTCATTTAGAAAGCATCTCCACTCATGTTGGTGCCACAGCAGCAGAGATCAGTGATTGACACAGATAGAATGTGGCCTGCAAAACCTCAGATATTGACTATCTGGTCCTTT
The DNA here is from genome assembly GCA_019843965.1 of Rhynchomys soricoides. Taxonomy (NCBI): domain Eukaryota; kingdom Metazoa; phylum Chordata; class Mammalia; order Rodentia; family Muridae; genus Rhynchomys; species Rhynchomys soricoides. Next base: position 1,346,986 of record JADRCH010000241.1, read on the forward strand.
ACAAACCATGTCACCATGACACCATGACACCTCACAAGTTACATCAATGATGCATCAAATCCTCACCACTAATGGTTCAAACGTCAACAATTAAAGGAAGCTCCTCCTTATTACAGCAAGTTCCTAAGAAGACACTGTGCTAAAATAATAACGAAAAATTAGACCAGTTATAATAATGGTATAGAGTTTGGAAAAATACTCATAGATGTGCAAAGAAAAATATGAATAAACTTTAATCTTCTTACTTGCACATACTAGATGATTTGGGGAGTTATTCTTGCGAGATTTTTCTGTATGTCCTTTTCTCTGTGAAATGTGCTAGAGGTGGGGTAGAGTTTGAGTGCATATTAATGGCAAATTAGTCATTATAAAAGATTGCTCTTGGGCTGTGGAGTACTGTGGGAGAGAGCTCAAGTGTGACACCCTGGGATCCATCTTCAACAACACACACACACACACACACACACACACACACACACGGCTACAAAACTCCCATCACAGCCTGCATACACGATGAACTTGCTGCCTCTAACCCTCACAAACCAAATACAGTTCTTTCCATCACAGTGTGAAGGTGAACAGGCTTCCGTTATTTGTCACAGCAATGGAAACCACCAGACTACTGAGCTCTCCAGACGCTAGTGTCGTTTTAGTTGTAACTTATGGAAAATGTGTTGTAAATGGCTTATACTACAGGAACGAGAGGGGAGCGGTGTTTGGCACTCTGTCTGCAGATACGACAAGGCTACTGCTTCAGGTGTG
>JADRCH010000241.1:1347757-1408265 GCA_019843965.1 Rhynchomys soricoides
GCAGATACGACAAGGCTACTGCTTCAGGTGTGGCTAAGTCTTGGGTCTGATTTCCCAGGCTCATTTCATCTCCAGGGAGACTGCCAACATCCCCACTGCAGACTCCCCACTGCGAGTCTAACCAACATAGAACAACCCTGGAGAGAAAGAAGGAACAAATAAAATGAGTCTCTGCAGTGTGTCTTGGTCTGTTGAGGTTCTTATGGTAGAACAAGAAGACATGGATATTTATAAACAATACACATGTGTTGCCCACGTCTCTGGAGGCAAGTCCACGGTCAAAGTGCCAGCGATTTTGATGTCTGGTAAAATCTTACTCTTTGCTTCACAGATGGTCCCCTTCTGCCATGCCATGTGTCCACATGACAGACTGGGCTGAGGGGTTAGAACACTTCTTTCTATCTCTTCTAAAAGGTCACATCTCATTCATAAATGCAGAGCCCCTCATGACGGAATCACCTCCTGAAAGCCCCACCTCTTAATACAGTTGCACTGCAGATGACACTCTGATTTAGGAACGGGGCACACTGGTGTTTAGCCCACGGCTCTGCATAATTCATTTTGATACTGATTTTCCTTTGCTGCCTGGTGCTTTATCTTTTAAATATATAAGTATTTAAACCAAGTGTCTGAGGGAAATTTTCGTCTTAGAATTATAGTTGTTAGATCAAATGGGGCCCAAGAAATTCTATCATGTTGTATTCTCTCTCTCTCTCTCTCTCTCTATTATCTATCTAATCTATTTATCATATAGCATCTATTATCTATATGTATGTATCTACCTATCTATCTATCTATCCATCATCTATCTATCTGTTAAAAAATCCTAAGGCCCATGAAGGATGAAGATTTTCTGTTGTCGTCCAAGTAGCTGTTGTAGGGCAGTGAACTACAAGCTTCCAGGCTGCAGTCCCTGCCCACTGCTTTGCAGCCCCCACCCCCTTAATCCCCAACCCTGAAGCAGAATTTGTCCTGTCAGCAGAGCAGGACAATGAATGGAGTTTATTAGCCCAAGGGGGTCTCCCCAAAAAAGCAGGCCAGAGAAGAAGTATAATCTTGTCTCTTTCTGACTCCAGGATCTACTTGAAAACCAGAGTGGGGTGGAGCAGACAACCACAACAGCTATGCTCTCTAGTTCCTCTTTGACTAAATATTAAAAGATCTAAAGTCTTGAAGAAACTTTGTTGGGCTCAAGCACTGACTTTAGATTTTTTTTTTTTTTTTTTTTTTTGGTTTTTCCAAACAGGGTTTCTCTGTGTAGCCCTGGCTGTCCTGGAACTCACATTGTAGACCAGGCTGGCCTTGAACTCAGAAATCCACCTACCTTTGCCTCTCAAGTGCTGGTGACTTTAGGTCTTGCCTCTTTCCAACTTGTTTCATTTGTCAGGGCATTTAGCATTACTCTCTTTCCGTTTGCATGTTTCTTGTGGACAGACGACTACTGTTCCTGCCAGGCATGAAAGAGGAAGTGCTATCCACTGGGAGGTGGCAGTGCTGACAAGAACATCTGAGAGTTGAGCCTGTTGGCAGAAGATGGGGAGGAACACATCTGCAGCCCTGTGCGTGTGTTGAGGAAGAGAGTGAGTTGAGAGCCTCACAAGAGGCTTACAGAGGGGCCAGCAGACATCACGCAGGAGACCCAAGGCAACATCCTCTGTTCCTGCTCTCTGGAGCAGGACTTGGACAAAGTCCTGGGAAAGTGCTAAGTGTGACTAGGTAGTAGGATGACCTGAGGCAGGGGCTGAGGTGGGGTGGGCAAGCGAGAAGGAGCATTCATCTTCAGTGGTTGCAACCTGCTTCTCTTAAGGATATCTGAGGCTAGTGGGACTGGAGGACTCAACTGGGAAGGTTCAGAGCCAGGAGCTGCCAACACCAGAATCAAAGTCCAGAGATGCCAAATCAGCACAGGTGTCACGGATTTGAGGAAGAGCACAGAAATCCAATTTCATAAAAATGGCTTTATTTATTTACTTTAAAAAGGAAATCCTATGTTCTGTTCTAGAGTGCCCAAAAGTCACAAAGCACTTCACCAGCCACCCCCACATCTCCCAATTCCTCTTGGGGATCCCTGCAGACACCCCCACTCCCCAGCCAGCTCTTAACTCTGTAGCCTAGCAACAGCTGCTCTAAGAGCCAAGGCTTTGGGTGTTAAGGTGTAAATGGTTAATACAGCAGTGTTCTCACTTACTTGACTCGTGATTTTCAGCATTCAGAACACATTTTACAATTATTGTGTTAATAATTACTATTCGTTTTAAATTCAGAAAACACACTTGGAACGGTGGCCCAAGAACCTCGCTGGGACAGGCCCCCATCACAGCAGCTGACCGTCCCTGCTGGGCAGCCCTGCCTTGCTGTTGCTTCCACAGCCTCCACAGACTGTGCTTTGGCTTTCATGTTTCTGCTTCTCCCTGTTGTATCTTGGCTTCACCTCATTCCCCACATCTGTCCATCTTGAAGCTGTGACGCTGCACATCACCAATCCAGGACGGGCGCATTCCTGGGTGTTCCAGTCTTCTAGTTAATGATCATCTTGAAAAAAAAGATCATGTGTGGTTTTTGGAGATTGTTGAGTTCCTGGGAATGGATTTACATGTTTTGAGAATGCTCTCCATGTGGCCTTGAAGCATGGTTCAAGTCCTAGACTGTTCTTGCTAGCGGGATGACCTAGGGTAGGATACAGTAAGCCGTTTGTGCTGCTGCTTGAGGATAGTGATAGTGCCTATCTAAATGGAGGTTGTAGGATTAAAGGGGTGACACTTGCAGAGGCTGCCTCACAAGAGCCAGGTTACATTTCGGTAGCTGCTTTATCATTATTAACTCTTGAATTGCACACTGCTCTCTAGTACAAACACAGTGACCTGACCTGATTTTGGTACAGAAGATTTTTCAGTGATTCAGGAACTTCATGTAAATAAGAAATAACAAGATAAGACACAACACAGAATGCAAGGAGAAAAACGAAAAGAATGTCTCAAATTCTCAAATGCAGGAATATCAATGGCAAGGACATTTCATAAGTCGGAGAATGGTCCAAAGATCTGCACTGACATTCTCCGGAGAAATTATATGTTCAATACCTCATTAGAGAAACCACAGTCCCAAACATAAGGAAGCATCACCTAACATTTGATAGGTTGACTATCATTAAGGAAATAATAATAAATGCAAGGAGGGGGTGTAGCTCAGATGCACGGCATTTGCCTGTAAGCTCACCCCTGAGACAGCTCAGTACTGAGATGATGATGAGAAAGATGAGGAAGATGATGATGACAATGGTTAGGACAACAGTGGTGATGATGATGATGATGATGATGATGATGATGATGATGAGTGTAGGAAAGGATAAACAGCAATGAGAATCTTCATCCTGTTGTTGGAGCCCAAGCTCCACAGGCTCCTTCTAGGGGATTGGAAGAGACCACAGGAAGGGGGGGGGCCACTTGTGCTTCCTGCGCACAGCAGTCTCTCAGAGTAGGGCTTCCAGATCCTCTGGCTCTTCTGAACCCCAGGCCAGCCTGCAGTCCCAGTTCCACCGTGGAATACTATATGGTGGTTTCTTAAGAATTTCTGCATAGAAATGTCACACTTTCTGATAATCCCATTCTGGGACAGTGAAAACACGGACTCAGAGAGGTTGCTGTCCACCACCATTCACAGTAGCATTTTGTACAATGGCCAAAGAGTGTCTATCGATGGATAATGAATGATTAAGAATTGCACAGAATGAAATCTCATCCATCCCAAACAGGAGGCTCTTAGACATACCGCCACATGGATGAACTTAGGAGATATGCTAGAAAGGTGAATCCAGTCACAGAAGGACAGATTCTGTAAGATTCCACTTACATGAGGGGTCTACAATGTCAAACTTATCAAGACAGGAAATACAGTGGTGATTACCAGGACTGGAAGGAGGGGACAATGGGAAGTCAGTGTTCAGTGGGTGTCAGCTTTCCATGTGAGAAGATGAAAAATATTCTAGAAGTAGATAGTTGATGATGGGCACATCTCAGCGTGAATGTTATTTTTTATTTTCTGAGACAGGGTCTGACCCTGTAGCCTTGGATAGCCTGGAACTTACTATGTAGACCAGGATGGCCTTGAACTCATAGAAATCTGCCTACCTCTCCTAGTGCCGGGATGAAGGCTTGCACCACACTTGGGCAATGTGAATGTTCTGAATGCCAGTGAACCACTATCTACTAGCAGTCAAATGGATACTTTTTAAAGGTTTCTAAATAAATTTATTTGATTATTTTGTGTGTCTTCATGCACATGCATATGTGTGCACAGGTGTGTGGTAGAGCCCTGTGTGAAAGTCAGAAGACAGCTTGCAGGAGGTCTCTCCTACCACTTGGGTCCAAGGGATCGAGCTCAGATCTTAGGCATGGTAGCAAATATCTTTATTTGCTAAGCCATCTTGGTGGCCCATTAAAATAATACACACTATGTTTGCCTATCTTGCCACATCTGCAAAGACACCGATTAGGGCTGAGACCGTTGGAAGTGAGGGGAAGCTAGAACGTTTCACTGTTTCTTGGCTGGAAGCCTGATGTTGCCTTTCCTCACACATCCACTCAAGGAATTCATTCCCCGAATACTGAAGAAGTCCATTGTACATCAGGTTCTCAGTATGCAAATCATAACAATGGACCCTGCATCTCCCTTTGCAAATTTCCTATTCTAGGAAGATGTCGAAGTACAAGCCAGTCTGTAACCAAATGCAATGAGTTCACATGTTAGTGACTTCAAAGATGAGACAGCCAAGAAGAGTAGAGGATGACTTAGCCCTGGAACAAGCCGGAGGCTCATGGGAACTCTCCAAAGCAATGCCCTCCTCCAACAAAGGGCGTGTGGGGCTGTTTATTTCAGGAGCCTTTACATATCCATGCAGGAAAGGCCTTGGCAGTGGGTCCATACCTGATTGTGCTCAGTTGGGAATACCTATGTGAGCGTGCTCCATTGAAGATCATAACTTAAGAAGAAATCATAATAGACACCTTCAGGGGCATGCTTGATTCAAGACCAAAGAACACACAATTGAAAGGCGGAAATAGACAGGAATGCCTTTGTGTCTATACAGTTCACCTTATAAAGTTGTATCTAAAAATAAAAGGAAGGACTCTCAGAAGGTGTGTTCATGTACGAGTTGGTCCTTAAAGGTACCTGTCTCACTTATTGCCTAACAAGTCTACCAAGGAAACTTTGAGTAGAAATGATTTGTAATGATTACAGGAACAAAGTACAACGGGTTTCATTGCTCTCATGAAAAAAAAAAAAATCACACTGTTCTAGCCCGGGGCTGGACCGTACATGAATAAGTAACCCTGGATAAAATGCATGGTTTGACAGCAATGGAAAGGACCTTAGGCCACATCTTTAATGGTCCTGGAAACTCACATTCCATTGTCGGAGTTCAAATGGTCATGAAAGCAAACTCTTCATTGAGCTAGTTTTTGGGAACGACTGCCCAAGCTCCTCATTTGTATGCTGTCTCCTTCTCCTGTTCTTCCTCCTCCTCCTCCTCCTCCTCCTCCTCCTCCTCCTCCTCCTCCTCCTCCTCCTTCTCTTGCTCCTCCTCCTCTTCCTTCTTATTTGGGCATAGTCTATCCTGCAGCTAACCTGCACAGCCTTTGCCCTGGCTATTCACTCTGACTGCTCCAGGGTAACACTTAGGGGCTCGGAGCATAGTCCTTGGCACATCTCTGCTTGTGGGCATTCTCAGGTGGATATCTTGGTGACTGGATTTGTGAGAAGCTCTGAGTGGAGACTATTGACGTGAAGTTTCTGCTGAGCTTAATCTTTAGCCTCAGCATGCACATTCCTAAATACTCAAGTTCTGAGCTCAGCACTAAGGATTCTTGACCAGTGTTTGTCCCACAGAGGGTGCACCGTCTTTTCTTCAAACAAACAAAACATCCAATCTCATTGTTGTAAAGGCCTGGTAAATCACACAAGGGTAGACCAGAAAGCTAATCAGGCATCTCTATGTGTATGTTTTAACTAATGTTAATGTGATGCTTATATGCAGAGCATCATCCCAAGAGGGTTGTACACATTCAATTTCCATGAAAAAGAGAAAACAGTCTTGGGGTCCCATTTTACAGATGAGGAGAGTGAAGCACAAAACATGTTAATTTATGAAAACCATATGGCTGGTGTCCACGCAACCATGGTGGTCTGGCTCAAGGTTCAGGTCTTCAAATATTGCCCTAAGAGGCTGCCCACTCAACCTGGGGAATAGAACGGAACTTTAGAGATAACCATAAAATCTTAAATGTGGATTAGCTGAAGGGATGTTAGGCCAGTCTAAACAGCAGTGTTCATAAATATTATTTTGTGTGAGGTGGGGAGGGGGACTGGGTGGCTAATTTGTTTTGTAGTGGAGGGACTCCAGTAAATTTTATCATACCACAAGAAACTAGACTCGGTTCTTTCAGTTTCTAGAACAGGCAATTTGTTCTAGTCACTGCTCATAAACTTGTTTACGCTAAACAGGCCCAACAGTCTTCAGTCATTAATTTTGTGGGAGTACTGTGCCCCTAAACACGCAAGGGATGGCTTACGCCTGTAGAAAACAGGCCCCATCAATGTTAAATATCTGAGTTGGACAAGAGATTTTTAAACACAGCAAGCTTGGGAACATTTATATTGCCTTCTGTGACTCTTGTGCTGAAAAAAACTGTTTGAGTGACTGAGGTCAGACCTTAGTTTGAATTCTACACTAACACCAGATGGCCTCAGTGAACCCAGGTTACACTACCAACCTCACGAGCAAATGAGGGGATTTGTGAAATACACTAACAGGTAAAATGCACGTGCGGAGCACATGTCTGGTGCCAGCTCTTTTAGTTGCCTGGTGCTGTCTCAGGTTTTAGGTCTCACAGGGATTTCGGAGGCATGACAAAAGATCTACGATCCTTTAATCCTCTGTTCTGAGGTCTAGAGAGGCTTGCAGTGTTTCAGTGACTTGTTGACATTACCCTAAGGCTATTGAACTCACATGAAATTCCAGGCTGTTTCCACATCTTTCTTCAGTTATGGCGCTTACTTTTCCGGAGGCTGCCAGGATATTCCACATGCTAGTCTTTTTGTATCTGGAATCTGTCTACACTGGAGAAAAAGGAAGTGCTCATCGAGATGATTCTCCTTCTCCTTCTCCTCCTCCTCCTCCTCCTCCTCCTCCTCCTCCTCCTCCTCCTCCTCCTCCTCCTCCTCAAATTAGGAAATAAGGAGCAAAAAAATCTTGTATCTTTTTCTTGTTAGGTAATTTGCTTTTCCTGTTAACTGTTTGTATTAAAAAAAAAAATTAAGAAATTACTTTATGGAACCACTTTTGGTCAAGAATGCCCTTGTTCCGTCCCTAAACAGTTCCAAGCACGCATTAGCCGGTTGTGCTGACCAAAGGAGAAAAACGAGGAAGCCCTGCCCCACGTGGTGGAACAATCCCCCGGGCTCAGCTACTTCTGGATTCCAGTCTCTCGCGGCGCAGACAGAGAGGGTTTGTCTGGTGGTGAACTGGGAATCGAGGCATCAAGCTGTCCTGGGCTGGTGAGGGGCATCAGTCCCTCGGCCCATCAGCCTCTTCTCCAAGTTCGCTGGCTCTGGCGCAGAGCTCCGGCGAGGACTCCGGATCCGAGCAAGTGGAACACCCCGGATGAGCATGGAGGAGCAGCCCCCCAGGGCAGAGCCACCGCCTCCGCCGCGCTCGGCTGAGCAGCGGAGTTCTTCACGCCCCCGCGCCCCGCGCTCTCCACGCCAACCTCGCTCTGAGGCCCCGCCCCAAGATTCCGCCCCCAGGCCCCGCCCCAGCTTCTGAGTGGCCGCGCCGCGTGTCAGTCTGCGCTCGGGGCGGGAGCACGGACGGCTGTCACGGTAGCTGAGCTCGGGATTGCGGCTGCGGGGAAGCGAGCAGGGCGCCGGTCTGTAGCGGAGCGTGCGCGCGGGTGGAGGCGCGCAGCCCGCATGGAGGCGCCGAGGAGCGCGCATCGGGAGCGGGAGCGCGCTCGGACCACCTCAGGTGGGCGCCGGGATGGGCACAGTCTCCGGAGGGGGTCGTGGCGGCGAGGGTGGGCGAGCGAGGGCGAGGGGTGCTAGTGGCGCGGGGACGGTTACACCTCGCGCGTGGCTGTGCGTGGGTTGCATCTGAGCCTCCGGGGACCGGATAGAGGCGGATCTGTCCACGAGCACCGGGGCGAGTGGACCTGCCGGCCGGTGTCCTCGGGGGAGAACCAACTTGGTTGTAAACTAAGCTACCGGGGTTCGCGCCTTGCAGAGGATGTGGCCCACACCTTTTCAGCAACCAGAATTGTAAACCGCAGAGAACACTCCTGACTTTAAAAAAAAAAAAAAAAAAAAAAAAAAAAAAAAAAAAGCTTATCAAGGGGACAGGGTGACAGTAGATCGCTATTGCATTTCTGGCCCCTGCACCACTGGGTAACAGTGGCCTGTCCCCTCCAAAGACCATAGAGATGAAAGGTGTTTTTCTTTCCTGTCCCTCAGCTGTGTCCGTGATTCAGTTTCTCTAGTTGGGCCACACGCTGGATCCTGTGTTTCTCCATCTACCACACAAGGAATGTGTGCCTAGTAGTGAGTGAATCTGAGCAGTGTACGTCCTCCCTTTGAGTACATAAATGGTGTTGTTGGACACCAGGAATGTGTCTTAATTGCTGTTCTCCGTCTTAGTAGGAGCTTCTGACACGGCAGTGTAGTGGAGGCAACGCTATTCTAGGAGTCAGGACATGAGGTCTGGACGTCAGTCTACCCTAGAGTGTCTAGGTAGGAGTTAGCAACTATTCAAGACATCAGCCGTTCGTGAAATGAGTGCTGGACAAGTCAATACCGAAGGTGTCTCCCAGCCTCGCAGTCTGTGACTAAATTACCCTAGTCTTAGAAGTTTAAAGAATGAACTCATTTGTTTAACCTTTATGCACCTCAGGTTATTATAGAATTAGCCAAATGTTTCCAGTGGGCGTATCCAGTCGAACATCTTTATTTTGTTTCTTCCCTTAGTTTGGCAGAGAAAAGAAAGTTGGAAACAGAGCTAAGAACTCGGCTGGGAAGAGTTGGTTTGGGAGACTGCAGAATGCCTACTCTGGCATAAGAATCCAAAGCGTGTCAGTGCTCTGAGCCCAGGGAGAGAGAGAGGGGGCCCTTTGGTTTGTTTCAGGCCCTGTGGGGTCTGCTGGAGGTTTGCGGACAAAGTGAGATCCAAGAATCAGATTGTAGAAAATGTTTCCCTTCCAAATATAACTGTTGACACTTAGGAACACGGAAGATCATCTTTGCTGGTTCTATTTGCCAAAACAAACAAGCAACAGAAAAACAAACAAACAAACAAAAAACAAACCAACAACAAAAACCCCCAAATGACCCAGTGGTCTTAAAGTCCCTTGCTCAAGCTGAAATGGAGGCAGCTTTTTGGTCTACCTCTTAATTATTTGCTGAAAGAGAGACTTTTAAGATTTACTTTTAAGATAATAGTAAACCTTGACAGAAACCAAGGAGAAATAGAAGAAACCGCACAGAAATTTTGAGGTGGAGAAGGGTTTGGAGGCTGTCTCAGTCAGGGGTTCTGTTCCTGCACAAACATCCTAACCAAGAAGCAAGTTGGGGAGGAAAGGGTTTATTCAGCTTACACTTCCGTATTGCTGTTCATCACCAGAGAAAGTCAGGACTGGAACTCAAGCAGGTCAGGAAGCAGGAGTTGATGTAGAGGCCATGGAGGGATGTTTCTTACTGGCTTGCTTCTTGGTCTTTGTAACTATTGTTAAGTGTGTTTCAGTACTGAAAGCATCACAGGACACACGTCTGTTTACAGTATTACTAGAAAGACCCTGTCCGAATATTGGACAAGGTTGAAGCATCTTGAAGGTCATTTCATGTAGTGCTCCAAACCTCAGAGAAAGCAGCATCACCCACAAAGGGAATATGACGGTGTTGTCAGCCGGCCTTTTGGCATCTTTGGCAGACCTGTGTGTTGAGAATGGCATGTGCTTTCCCTGCATTCACCCCCAGCTTTCTCACTCCATAGTCCTTAACTGTTCAAGGGCTTGAGACGTAGCTGTGCTATCATCCACCACTGTCCCTAAGTTTGCTGGCAATGAGGAGCTACTCAGTTTCTTGATGGCCCCTAGGGGTTGGGATCAAGAGACAGAATGGCCAGTGTGTAACGGAGGAGTGCCCCGAGCCAGGTCAGCACATCTGAAGCAGCTTTGCTTTCTGTTATTTGTTTTATGTTGTTGTTGTGGATAAGGATTTTGTCTAGGGAATGTGTTTTAAAGCTAAACCAACATTTAGAAAATAGTGACTATTTTTTTTTAGTCTCCCTTGTGGCTTAAAGCACTTATTATATCTAAAGTTGTTCTGGTTGTCCATGGCCCATGGTGAACTCTATAATGCTCAGTGCTGCTGTTATAACTACCCTCCATGTCTTCTATTATGAAGCTGCTTATTGTTTATCCCTAGGATCCAAAACTGCTTTCAATGGGAACTTGTCAAGCCAAGATCCCAACCGCATACTAGACTATTCTGCCAATTAAAAGCTGCCTTCTTTGAGGTTTGGAGCACTAGATGAAACGACCTTCACGATGCCTCATCCTGGGTTTCCTTATGACCAAGCCCTTCACCAGTCACTGAGCTTGTGTGTGAAGCAGTTGTGTCACGCCCACTCTAGGCACCCTGTTTCCGTGGGTGAGCACAGTAATCTCTAGGCAGGTAGGTGAATTCAGAAGGGTGAGCATGTCTGTGCTCATGGAGAGAGGTGAACTGGAACAGTTATTAACCAACGGGGAGTGATGCCCATGGTGTGCGTGTCCTTTCCGTCTGGTGGGACTACGGGGGATGGTGTTTATACTGGAACTAGTGCTTGCCAAGCCTCTGGCCTCGGGGAGATGCTTGGTGACCAGGATGCCTGGCAGTTGGTAACTGTCCTGAGGGACATACATAGCTGGGGTGTTCCAAGTCCTGGCTCTAATGGAGAGGGTTGTATTTTCCTTCTTAAAAAAAAAGATGGTTTAAGAACTTAGAGGGGAACACCACTATCTCTCTCTCTCTCTCTCTCTCTCTCTCTCTCTCTCTCTCACACACACACACACACACACACGTTTTTAAACTGAGGATCTATAGTTGATCTGCTTTGCTATTTGTTTGCTCCACTTTTAGACTTGTCTTATTTCTATGGGATGACTAGCCAATGGCATGTATTTTTTTTTTTTAAGCTTATGTGTTATCTAGGTAGAGATTCTTTACTGCCATAGTTATTAATGGAAAAATGTCTTTTTGGATTACCTGATAGACTTTGGTTCACCAGAGAGAAGTTCTCTGGCTCTCAGGTGGTCTGAGCACCCTGATTGGCTTGTCCAGAATAGTGCTTGTCTCTTCACAGTAGTGGTGGGTACTTACTGTGTTCTCTAGGTGCTCCATAGGGAGACGCTGTCAACAGAAGCAAAAGAGTTCTGTGTGATTCTTCCAGCTCTCATTCTGTGGCGCTTAGAGCCATTGTAGGCATGTGGAGGGCTTCCAACCAGCCCCAGGAGGCAAACACCTGCCCAGGTCTTTACTCACGGCAGATTCTTAACCATCCATCTGCCTGGTCATCTTCTGAAGAAGTCCTGGCATCTGCCTTCGCAGGTCCTGCAGTTCCTAGTGAGGGCTTCTTCAGTTCATTGGATAGACCCATTCTCAGGGGGAAAGCCTGGGCTGCCATTCTTATGCCATTGTGTTGGCTGAGATGATTTTCAGGCTGGGTGTAAGAAAAGAGAGACTATAAAACTTCTTCCAAGCTTCCCATGGCTCTGTGGTTCTTTCTGTGTAGCTCTTGAAAGCACCAACATTCAGGAGTCAATCAAATGAATGTGTTCTATCACCCAGAGGCTCTCCTTGCCCCTCTGTCCCTTTGACCTATCTAATTAATGGATGGTTACTTAGATAATCTGTTTTCAAAAATTGAAGTTATGCCTGGCTTGATGACACATGCCTTAATCCCAGCATCGGGAGTCAGAGGCAAGAGGATCTCTGTGAGTTCTAGGCCAGCCTAGTCTACCTAGTAAGTTCTTGTGTCCATTTATTTGATTGCAATTGATTTCAGGGAAGACTGGTATTTCTAACACATCAGCAGGAAAGTCTGTGTGTGTGTTCTTGTTTTCCTAATACCCCTTCGTTCTAGATATAGTCTATTTAAAAAACCAACAAACAACTTTCCTGTTTAATCAGAGGAACAACAGACAGGTGGCATCGTGTTTAAATTAAAAAGATGGTAAAGAGTTTACGTTTATCTCTAAGAGATAGAGGAACACCATCTGTTGCTACTGTTGCCAGGAGTCCTAGGAAATAAAAATCCCAGGAAGTGCAGGACATAAAATATTATGGCTGACATGTTTCTAAATTATGAATAAGCACCCCCCACCCCAGCTTGGACAAAAGAGGTGTATCGTTGAAAGTCAAAGGCTGAGGGAGCTGGGAGAAATCTCAATTCATGAATGTTACCATGCAAGCAGGAAGAGATGACTTTGAGTTCCCGGCACCCATATTAAAGAGCCAGGAGCAGTGCTGTGTTGTCTGTAATGGAGATGCTGAGTAGGCACAGATGGGAGGATCCCTGCAGCATGCAGGCTAGCTGAGTCCCTGAGCTTGATTAAGAGGCACCTGATATCAACCTATGGCCTACTCACACATATATTCTCTCTCTCTCTCTCTCTCTCTCTCTCTCTCTCTCTCTGTCTGAGATGGGAAGAAGGGTGGGCACTAGCCTCCCCTGTCTCATCACTGTGGAGATGAGCTGGCTGCCCTCTGTGGAGGTAGGACAACCTTCTTGGATACAGGCCTATTTCTAAATGGCGTGGGACTGTGGGTGTGGTGGAAGCTCATCAGGCTTCTGTCTAGGTCAGTGCTAGAGTGTCTCTCCGAGTATCTAGTCTCCCAAGTTTAACAGAAGTGAACTAAATCCTTTCCTGCCTGGCTCTGAGAGGATCCTTTCCTTGGTCTTAGTATAGTAGCTGCTACGTTGAGAGAATATCTTTTAGGATCTGTGCCAGCAAGACCTCAGCTTGCCTTTGGGCTATGTACAGTTACAGGAAAACATTACCCCGAAGCAGCCACTTGGATGGATTAGCTTCTGCAGTGAGGGAGGGAGGAGGAAGTGGAAGAGATATGGAGCCAGTGCTGAATGCAGTCAGACACCAGCTCCAAATGAAGTACCAGAGTGCAGGGCAGACAGCACTGGCTGTAGGGTTAACTTGGTGCCAGGGATGGTGCGGTTGTCAGCTCGGTGCCCTTTGGCTTGGGGTTTGCAAATGTACATGAGGGATAGGTGGGCTGCTCACCTCAAAATGGAAACATAATGAGTGGACTAAACAATACAGACGCCGAGTCCCTTAGTCTTGGAGCTGAGTCTGTGTGGGGCTCGGGCACAGGAATCCCTACCAGCTATGTGTGAGGGTGAGCACCCTTTCAACAGAAAGAGTCCACGTCATTCATCCGTGATACACGGATCTACTTTGCATTTTACATGTTTCTTTGGCTCAAGTGTGGGCACTTGACTGATGTCTGCAAGCTGATGGTTGTCTACCGTCTCCTGTTCTTAGTGTTCTCACACTCAGTGTCTCCTCCCAGACAGACCTCACTGAGGGAAGTTCCTCTTCTCTGCTCCCTAACCCCTTGCTTAGTTCTTCTTTCCCTCTTTCTCCGATTTATACACACCAGGCTCTTTACCAGAACTAATGCATTCAGACCACTGATTGTCAGTTCTGTAGAACCACGCTTGCCCCTCCAAGGGTCAAGGCTGTGCTGACATTTATCCAGACTGGATGGGTCTTGTGTCCACGCCCAAGGCTTCCATACTGTGGGGCTGTCTTTGAATGATGTTTTGAACTTAGCTGAAGGTCAGTCGGCTCACAGCTATTTAAAATCCCGTGCCTTGTGCGCCATTGTGATTTTCTCTGTTGCCCAACACACAAACCTACTGAAAGGAAGAGACCACTAGAGAGGAGAGTCAGTAGATGACAAACTGGCCTCACAATGCCTCTTCACAGGGAGGAAGCTGAGGTCCAGGGCACTCGGCTCCCTCTGGCCAGACTGCAAGTTCCCTCTTCATCCCCCTCTGTCAAAACCTTCCTGCCAGGTGGTCACTTCATACTCTCACTTCCGCTGGATTTGGGTGGGGCGTGTAGTTAAGGGAAGAGAGACACTGCTGCCTCAAGCTTTTCACATGCACGTTTGGAACTAGAAGGGGCCACCAGGCCAGGTGCCGCTATTCTAGAGAGACAGGACAGTATCAAATGAAGGAGTACGTTTGTTTTCTATGTTGGAGCACAGAGGAAGCTCCCAGGGCTGGGATGGGGTCCATGGTGTCTGGAGTCCAGGGCCTTTTCATTTCACTTTGTTTCTGATTTTCTTCTGTTCTTTCTACTGTGTCTACACTGAACATGGCTTCCATGCCCATGGTTGCTTTGTGGAGCCTCAGTCATCATCCTTCCACTTACCAGAGAGGAAGAAGGGTAAGGAATCAGCCACTCTTTCTTTTTTTTTTTTTTTTTTTTTTTTTTGGTTTTTCGAGACAGGGTTTCTCTGTGTAGCCCTGGCTGTCCTGGAACTTACTCTGTAGACCAGGCTGGCCTCAAACTCAGAAATCCACCTGTCTCTGCCTCCCAAGTGCTGGAATTAAAGACGTGCGCCACCACTGCCCGGCGAATCAGCCACTCTTGAGGAGACCTTTCTGGTTTCTCTCCCTCTCTCTCTCTCTCTCTCTCTCTCTCGATTGGTCTTTGTTTAATTCAGGCTAATGTTGCTGTCTTTATGTGGCTGAAGATGACCTTGAACTCCTGACCCTCCTGCCTCCGCCTCTCAAGTGCTGAGATTATAAGTGTTCTCCACGATGTCTGACTGGATGACTCCATTCGAAAGTTGAACATTCTCTCCCACACGGAGTCCACTAAGTACAGCTGCACCAGCATCCAGAGAGGACGGAATGAACCTTTTCTCTGAGAGAGAAGCCATGGTTCCAGTTGAGTTTCAGTGCTCTGTCTCTGAAGGGAGAGAGAGCAGATTCAGACCAAGATGGTTGTCTGTGCCGTAGAGACCAAAGTCCTGGATCCTGAGTTGACAGATGCTTGGGCTCTTTCAGCTAGCATCTATTAACCATCTCTTCTGGATCTGTGGTATGAAGAGGGTGAATACACTCCTAGTCCTTAAGATGTTCTCAGTGGAGACAGGGAGGCCATCAATCACAAACTGACAGGAGCCAAGAAAGGACAGCATGTGCCTCGCAGAAGAGTGGGTTTCCTGAGCCTGGGGTTGGGAATGGGCCAAACAAATGACATTTGACTTGAGAGCTGGAAGCAAGTGTGACCTAGGCCGTGGAAGAATGTTCCAGACTGAGGGAATAACATGAGCAAAGTAGGAGTAGAGATGTGGTGGGAGTGGGGGTTATGCAGGAGAGAGAGCCAAGATGTACTAAAGGGGCACTCAGGGACCAGCCATCCTGACATGTTTGGAACTCAGGCATGTCTCAGACATGAGACTTTGGGGACTAATTCTGGGAGAGTCCCAAGAATGTTGGGGTGAGTTGTCCCCTGCCAAGAGGCCTCACAAACAGTGGTGCATCTTCCTTCCATACTGTCTTGGAAATGTTCAGTTAGGACTAGCTCCTGCCATAAAGAACAATCTACTTGTAAGTGGAGCGAGCCCCTCACTCAGCCATAGAGAAGGAACACAAGACAGAAGAACATTCAGCTCTAGTTGGATCTTGGGCAGTGGCATTCCTCTTAGTCTGGGTTTATTTCTCCTCGTAGTAACTTTGGCATTTAACCGGTGTGTGGTATGCTTGAGGGGACCGAAGTAGCCAGGGTTGGAGGAAGCCCTTGTGCTCTGTTTCCCAACACTGCCAGTAAGTTATAATTGCCTGGGAATGTCAAGTGAAGGATGGGCACAGCCCAGTAAATCAACCCGGGGGGGGGGGGGAGCGGGAAGCCAGCCTGACGCTGTCCCCTAACAGTGGCCTGAGACATCAGTATGCATGCAAGTCCCCAGTCAGCCTGCTAAGACACAGATTTGACTTCAGAGAGACTCAAGAGTCTGTTTCTAAAAAGCGCGGAGGTGGTACTATGTGCTGCCCTGTAGACAGAATGGCCTTTGAAGCCTTAGGCTTCTTTGTGGAGAGCAGGAACATGGGTGTCTATAAAGTGGATGTGTCCATGGTGAAGGAAAGGTAAAGGTGGAAGAGATGACCAGCGGGTCTTCTGCTTGTAGGATCACATTGAGCCCCATGTGGGACAGGTCTTGGCTTCTCAGTCAAATCCTAGGGTGTGGTTCGGTGTTCCAGGGAGATGCTTAGCTGTCACACTGACTGGCACAAGTATTCTTGGTTACTGAACCTGTTCCTGGGGCCTTTGCTTAGGAATGTTCCATAGGGGCACGCCCTTCTTTTCCTTAGGGGGCACGCCCTTCTTTTGCCCTTATTTCTCACTCAGCGGTTGTCAGGACACAGATATTCCCTACCAATGAGACAGCCATGGAAGGCGTTTCGAAATAGATGAGGCATCTATCGTTATTTATTAAATGTCAGCCCACACTAGCTCCAGGACAAAAAGAAGACTTGGGGAAGGACAGCCAATCAGAAGGATTAGTTGCCATTAGCAACAGTCTCCAGTGATTCTGATCACTGGGGGGATTGCCACCGTGAGAGGGTAACTTCAGTAGCCATTCTCACAAATGAGTGCATTAGAACATAACAGTCTAATATTAAGGCCCGAGAGTGGACTTACACAGGCAAGTAAGTCATGTGACACCTAACAGGGATAAACAGTGGGACCAGCTTGGCTCTAAAGGCACAGAACTTGCACACATGATGCAGACGGCCCATCCCATGTACTGACTGGAAAGTTAGGCTCCAGTTTTGGAGAGTTGAGGAGAGCATCGGGTCAGCTCAGAGGCAGGTAGAATCCATGTGTCTGGGCTGTGAGGCTGGATGGACTTTCTCACTGTTCCTTAGCTGAAATCACTTCCTAAATGCCAGGCATTCCTCTTAGAGACTAGGCCTAGACTCCCTTTCTATAGGCTGTTCAGTTCTGCAGAGAGGAGGGCCAGCACTGAGCAACCTAGGAGACTCAGGAAGGAGTGAAGCCAGAGAGAAGGAGGTGGGAGCCAGGCAGAGACATGGCCTCAGTGAGGCGTGGTTTCCCTGCCTTGCCTAGCTCCTCCATCCAGTGACCTTAGGTCACACTCAGAGCCCAGGGAAGCCTTCTTAATCTGGACCTCAGTCCTATACAATGCTGCTTTTCAGCCCCTTTCCCGACCCCCTGGAGGTTGCCTCAGTGGGCTCCCTCTGTCTGAGGTCACCAGGGAGCCTCTGCCACTGCAGTCCAGGTCTTGGGACACTGGTTTATCTGCCAGAGCAGCCTAACCTGTGTTGATTGAACGAGGGCAGACTTATCAATTCCCCTCGTTCAGTAAGGGACATGATCAGAAAGGGGGAGTGGATGCCTTCAGAAGGGAGTGTGTTCCCAGCTGACAGGTAGCCTAGCTCTGATTACAGGACGACGGTGCTGGGGAGAGACTTTCCTGAGCGGTTCATAGTAGGATACTGCTGCTTCATTTAATTTTAATACACCTTTGCCTCATCGCCCTGTGTTAACCATTAGATCATGGTTTAGGACAGTGGTTCTAAACCCTCCTAATGCTGCGACCCTTTAATACAGTTCCTCATGTCGTGGTGACCCCCAACCATAAATTTATGCTTGTTGTTACCTCATAACTGTAGTTTTGCTATTGTTATGACTGGTAATGTAAATATGTGATATGCAGGATATCTAATATGGGACCTTTGCGAAAGGGTCGTTTGACTGCTAAAAGGCTTCGATCCACAGGCTGAGAACCACTGGTTTAGGGCCATCCAGGCTGTGTGACTTCCCCTTCTCTCTCTCTAATCAGATGTCTTTCTCAGACAGTGCTGCTCGGCTGGATAAAGTGGTCCGGGACTCCTGCAGTCACAGAAAAGCAGTGATTGCTTGCTCTTTGAAGTTAGCCTATCTATTCCTACAGCTTTTGTGTTCTCATCATTGGTGGGTGGCTAGAAGCCTACCACAGATAGAAAATTGAGCTTATCTTTAAGATGACAGGTCACTTTTAAGATTTGCCAGGTAAAATGAGACAGTTCTGACTTAGGGTGTTCTTAAGGCACATACAAGATCCTCCCTGTCTCAGGCAGGAAGCAATTTCCAGGTGTATTATGGGTACTTTCAGTTCCACGGGAGTCTGGGGTGAGAGTTACAGCATCTGAACACACTGTGTACCAGCTTGAGTAGGTTTCATGTGACTGTCGAGATACAAGCCTTCCACTTAGTGGTTCTCTTCCTTGGAGATAATGAAATGGCCCTGCAGTTGTTGGCTTTATTGCTTCTCTGAGGGGAGGGGCTGGCTCTTTTTAATTGAGCAGAATTAATGCCTGTGATACGATGTAGAAACTCTCTCCAGGACTGCCTTACCATGTCAACGAGCGACTAAAACCGCTTTCTCCCGACTACATCACAACCCTGTTGAGAACGCTGCTTTCGAAGTGTCGCGTTAACGACACACCATACTTTTTACCTTGATCTATTTCAGCGCTTCCGCTGCTACATGAAACATTAAAACTACATTGCCTTCTAGATCAAAATGTATGTCTTCTTCCTGGTAGATAGCCCTTGATGTACCACGCTGCTCAGGAGATCGTGGGGCTGCATGTCTATGAGGCATTGTTGGTGTGTAGTGAGAGGGAGCCATGGTGCTGATACTGGCCCGTTAGCTCATTGGTGGACAGTCCAGAGCACTGGAAACACCTTGGGAGAGGAAGTAGTTGAGACTAAAGACTCATGTGGTAGTGGAAGCAAAGAAATTTCTAGAACAGCTCTGGAAGTCCTGCGATGAGCCAGGGTCACTGATGAACTGCCCTGGGAGACCATGACTGTCATGTCGACACATGCCCTGGGCTGCTGGGCTGCATCTGCTGTCTGCATCTTCACTTGGCTTCTGGCTTGTGAGTGTCTTTTAGTTTTGCTTTCAGGAGACAGTGTTTTCTGCCCTCTTTTGGGTTTCCTGTTTGACTTACTTCAGCTTTGATATGTTGTAGACACACACACACACACACACACACACACACACCCCTCACCCCACTCAGCTGGTGGTCTTGCATGTCATGTGACCACAGACCAGGCTGTAGGTCAGACATCACATCACTGCTAATGTCTGTCTCTTCAGATTGTTTGGGGCACACTTTAATCCTGATGGTTGGGGATACATAACACATATGTTTAAAAAAGAAAAGAAAGAAGTTGCGTTGTGCAGCCCGAGCGTTCAGGACAAAGTATGAAAAGGGAATTTTTCTTTTTTGTGTGTCTTGACAGGCATGAAAGAGAATCAAGTCCCCAATTCCTGGCGCCCTCTTTCTTTTCAGCCTCCTCTAGCTTCCCACACTTGCAGAGCTGTCTCTGCCGAGCTTGACCTGCCCACCCTCTCTTTGTTCTTACAGTATGTGGGAAGGCTGTGTCTGTGGAGGCAGAGAACTGTCTCTCTCTTTCTCTGCTTTCCCGAGTCCCACTCATGACCTGGCAGGACCCCTTTCTGGGGCAAGGAAATGGAAGTTGGTGATTGCAGAATTGTCTTTGGTGGGAAGGGACCCTCTGAAACAACAGCAAAAACAACAACAAAGTATTCTTTTCTTTTACTTTTTTGTTGTTGTTTGGTTAGTTGGTTTGGTTGTTTGTTTTTGTTTTTTAGAGGTATTTTTGGGGGGGAGGTGGTTAAGACAGGGTTTCTCTGTGTTGCACTGCCTGTTCTAGAACTTGCTCTATAGACCAGGCTGGCCTTGAACTCAGAAATTCACCCGCCTCTGCCTCCTCAGTGCTGGGATTAAAGGCGTGCACCACCACTGCCCAGCACCTCTGAAATGTTTTATGTCCAAAATGTTACCCTCTCTCAGTTGTGCTTGGAGAAACGATATCTGACTAAGTAGTGGTTTGTCAAAATGATCCTCAGACTTACTTACAGTGTCTTGATATGGTGTTTTCTTTTTGTATTTTTTGAGTCTAATCTATTTATTGGACCCAGAACTAGAAAAAGTAGTATATGTGCATATGTGTGAGTGTGTGTGTGTGTTTGTGTGTGCAAGCTTTTGCACACAGATGTATAGGTCAAAACAGGATGTCAGGTGTCTACCTATGTTGATTGTTTATTTTCTTACGCTCACTATTTTGGCTAGGCTGGCTAGCAAATAAGCTGCTGGTGTCTGCCTGGCTCTGCCAGGGCTGGTGTGACAGGCACCTGTGACCATGCCCAGCTCTTATGTGGGCTCTGGGAATTCAGACTCAAGTGTTCATGCCTGCACAGCCGGTACGCTCTCCAGCTGAGAGAAGGGTTTTAATTTATTTTTCTTTTAGTCGTAATTCTAGTTACTACCAGCACTGATCTGAAAACCCACCCAGCTTCCTAATTCACAGATAGGACAGACAAGTACTCAGGCAGGCGGCTTCCAGAACTGCATGGCTGGCTGCCGCCTTTGAAAATTGACTCTGCCATTTATTGGGCAACCCCCATTAGGTGGCTGCTTAATCCTTTCCTCTCTAGCAGTTCCCTAATCTACAAAGCAAAGGTGATTATAGTGACCACAGTGAAAACAGCAACTAGTGTTTACTGTGCGCTGAGTGAGAAAAGCACAGCGGCCAGCACCTCTCTGACGTTTAAAGCTCCACAGCAGTTCTGTGCCTTCTGCACTATGGAATGAAAACCCGCACAAGCATACATTAAACTCTTGTTGTGTACCAGGGCCCATGATTTATTGTCCTCTTTGCTAGATTTGGAGCTGCAGGCAGACGGAGATTCCTGTGAGGACTCAGGGCTCCTCTGTAGCACTGTAGCGTTCACCGGCAAGAATGATGTAATGCATGCACAACTATCCTTAGCTACTTTGTTGCATCGCAGACTCAGTTCTTCTCCCCGGCTTTCCTACTCTTCTGACTTAGGAGCCCTGCTCCTATTGACAAGATCAGAGAACAGCTTGCGCAGATCCTAACATGGCTACACAGACATGTCTGCGTCATACATGATCACATGTTATCTTGCAGAGTTCCATCCTACCCACCTCTGGAAGGCACACTCATACCCACACCAGAACCCTGTTGTTATGATTCTTTACCCTTCTGGGCCTAAGGTACTTAACCAAAACATAAGGGCATGTGAGGTGTGGAGTCAGCTAATTGTCTCTCAGCCAACAAATGACTTTAAATGTGTGTGTGTGTGTGTGTGTGTGTAAATATATTTACATATATACCCACATCAGCCATATATAATAGAATAGAATCATATATAAAAAATAGAATCATGTTATTTGCAGGGAAATTGATGAAACCAGTACCATGCTATGTGAAATTAGCCAGAAGCAGAAAAGCATTGTGTGTTTTCTCTCATATGTACAAAGTAGAGAAAAAAGAAAGAAAAAGATGATCTGAAAGAATGAACTGCTACGGGAGGGGGAGGGGGCAGGAGAAGAGAGGAAGGACAGGAGAAGATATTTACTGTCAGAATATCATATGTGCATGTGTGGACCTGTCACAGCAAGCCTGCTAGTTTGAACAGTGGGTGGGCTGAGTCAAGGGAGACCAGGAGGGCAAGCCTGAGGTCCAGGTTGCTTCCTGGCAACGTGCCCCCACACCTGCTTTCTGGGTGGGCTCATTTTGAGGATGAGCAAAAAGCTGGGGGCAGGGTAAGGGAGAGAAAGCAGGACAGAGGAACAGACTTTGGGAGGAAGAGGGGGAGGGGGAAGAGTCAGAGAAAGGGGATGAGCAAATACAGAGCTGTCAGGAGAGGCCTCATTCTGAGGAGAGATGGCTCCAAGGGGCTCCTGGTACCTGAGATGAACAAAGCACACACACTAGATGGCATCTAAAGATGTCAGGGCTGTGCCTGGTCCCCACATTTTTTATTTTTTATTTTTTTTTAAATTTTTGATTCTTTATTTACATTTCAAATGTTTTCCCATTTCTAGGACTCCCCTTTGGAAACCCCCTATCCCATCCCTCCTATCCCTGCCTCTATGACGGTATTCCCCCACCCACCCATTCACTCCCATCGTCCCTCCCTGGCATTCCCCTACACTGGGGCATCTAACACCCTCAGACCCAAGGGCCGCTCCTCTCACTGATGGCCAGCAAGGCCCTCCTCTGCCACGTATCTAGCCAGCACCATGGGTCCCTCCATGTGTATTCTTTGGTTGGTGGTCCAGTCTCCAGGAGTACGGGGGAGGGAGGGACGGGGGGGGGGCTGGCCAGTTGACACTGTTGCTCCCTCCATGGGGCTGCAAACCCCCTCAGCTCCTTCAGTCCCTTCTCCAACTCCTCCATCCAGGACCCCATGTTCAGTCCAACAGTTGCTGTGAATTGATTCTTGGGTATTCTGAACTTTTGGGCTAATATCCACTTATCAGTGTGTACATACCGTGTTTGTTCTTTTGTGACTGAGTTATCTCACTCAGGATGATATTTTCAAGTTCCATCCATTTGCCTTCAAATTTCATGAAGTCATTGTTAGAGAAGCTAGACTCCAGAGAACCAAATAACCCTATCAAAAAAATGGGGAAGAGAGCTAAACAGAGAATTCTCAACTGAGGAAGCTGGAAGGGCTGAGAAGCACCTAAAGAAATGTTCAACATCCTTAGTCATCAGGGAAATTCAAATCAAAACAACACTGATATTTGACCTCACACCAGTCAGAATGGCTAAGATCAGAAACTCAGGCGACAGCAGATGTTGGCGAGGATATGGAGAAAGAGGAACACTCCTCCATTGCTGGTGGGAATGCAAGTTGATACAACCTCTCTGGAAATCAGTTTGGTGGACCCTCAGAAAATTGGACATAATACTACCTGAGGACCCAGCTATTCCACTCCTGGGCATATACCCAGAAGATGTTCCAACATGTAATAAAGACACATGTTCCATTATGTTCATAGCAGCCATATTTATAATAGCCAGAAACTGGTCCCCACTTTATCTGGTCTCCACTGCAGTGGCTTTCTGCTGGCCCCTGACACAAACATGGGAGCAGCAGCTTGTGAATTACATCAGATGCTATAAAAAGGCCCATCACTGAGAAGAAACGTGTCTGGCCTGTACACACTGAAGAAGCTCAGTCTCTGGATTAGTTCAGAAATACACCCTGAAGCTAGCAGTCCTCCCTGGTCTTGAGTCCTCCAGGAGCAGCTGGAGGGGTGCTCACTGACCTGTTTTGGAAGCCAGCACCTGTCAGAACTGATGTGTGTAAATCTTTTGATCCAGCGTTTCCTTTTTAAAAACTTATCCTTAAAAACAAGCTGCCATGACTCCTGAGGGGACGTTGGTATTGAACGGTGAATGCTTGCCAATGCATTAAGATTTATTTTTATTGTTTTACTTAGGGGTGTGTGTGTGTGTGTGTGTGTGTGAAATGCCATGTGTATACAGTATCCATGAAGGCCAGAAGGTATCAGATTCCATGGAGCTGACGTTCAGGAGGTGTGAGCCACCCAGTGTGAGCACTGAGACTCAAGCACAGGTTCTTTCCAAGAGCAGTGAGTGTTCTTAACTACCGAGTCATCTTTCCAGCCCCATGTTTTTATTTATTTATTTTTTTATTTACGTGTATTTGTGAGTGTGTGCCTTGAACATGCATTTCAGTAGAGACCGGAGTTTCAGGGATGCTCAGAACTGGAGTCCTCTGGAAGAGCAGTGCATGCTTAACCACTGAGCTATCTGTGTCTCCAGGCCCAGCTTTGTGTTTTTAAACAGTTTTGCTAAACTTTTGGGAAATTGTATAATGATTTAAACAGCCAAATAAGTGCTCTAGATAGATAAGCATTTTTAAGATGTTCTTTTAAGTTACGGGAATTACATTTTAAAAATTTGCTTGTAGTATTTTTTCCTTATTTGTTAATAATTTTTTCTTTATTGGGAATATAAATACGCATGAACTATCCGGATGACCAAACATGCTGAAATCATAGGTTCCATGCCGATGAAAATTTTATGGCAGTTGGTCACTGGAATTTTACTCAGTGATCTGCTGTGAAAGAAATTATTTCAAAACAAACCCCAGGAGGTTTGGCCACTGTTCAGAAGTCCTCTTCCTCATTTGGACTTCAGCATGTCACATGCTCAGGCAGGCTATGACCGGGAATCTTCTATATGGCAGAATACTGCAAGCCCATCCTTGGATAGCCGGCCCCTTAGGTTTTTGCCAGGTTGGACCAGGTGGGCATCCGAAGCAGCAGGTGTGGAAAGTGGTACCTATGCATCTGCTGATTGACTTCCTCACCTGTGATGTAAGCAGTGCTGGGACCTATTGTGTTTCAAAGCAGCAATAGGTCAATGGGCGCCAGAGCCCACCTGGCATGGATCCAAGAGACGAGTGCAGGTCCGCACTGCTCCAAACTCCATTCGCCCCTTCCCTGCTGGGTCCCCTTCAGTTCACACCCAAGAAAGAAAGATCAGGGCAGTGGGCTGTCATTCTCACGGGCTCCATCCTGGAAACGGGGTGCAAATTCAGGATTCGGAAGCCCATACTTCTGATGTGCATTATAAACCATGAATACTGTAGAGAAAGATGTATGTGGCATTGATTGTAGTAGAAAAGATATGGTTCTTTAATTTGGATTAAGTGTTTGAATAAGTTAAAAACATATATGTAGGCCCGGTGGGTGGGATATTTCAGTTGTTAGCGTTTGCCTCCTAAGCATGGGTGTGATGTGCGTTTATAATCCCAGCATTAAAGAGGACATGTGGGTTTCTAGGGCTTGTTCGCCAGCCAGTCTAGCTTACTAAGCAAGTTTAAGACCAGTTAGAGACTACGTCTATGTTATCTGAGGAATGGCACTACAGACTGTCCTCTGACTTACGCACGCACACACACTCACTCATATATAACTTTGCATCCCACGTAAGCATGCATCAGTGAACATACAAACATGCACACATACATACATGCATACACAAAAATGTATATAAATCCATGATAGACACTCAGAGGCACAATTATCCCATGTGTCCCATGTCCCTTAAGGCAGATGCATAACTATGATATGTGTGTCTGTTTGTTTTGTAGGAAGTGACCAAGTTCACTCTTGGATACTAGTTACAAGCCAAGTCCTTAATGCTGCCTGGAGAACAGCAAAGGCCTCTGTGATGGCGGCGCTCTCTCTTCTGTCAGCTACCCTCGGCTACTTCAGAAGCCTGTATTTATATTTAGGGCATCAGCTGAAATGGTGGGTCATCCTGTCGTCGTCCTTTTCGAAGACACCCTTGCTGGTGCACGGAGTTTCATCTCATTGTTTTCTTTGTCTTTCAGGTGGATTGGCTATCTACAGAGAAAGCTCAAAAGTAAATGTTTCTGCATGTTTCCTTACTTTTAAGGGCAGAGAAGGGTCCAGAAGGGAGGGGAATGGGAGAACTAACTGCCTTTTGTTTTATTTTACCCAGGAAACCTCAGTGTGGAGGCAGAAGTAGATTTACTCAGTTATTGTGCAAGAGAGTGGAAGGGAGAAACCCCGCGTGCCAGACTGATGAGGAAGGTATGCCTGCTTACGTTAAGGAGGCGGATGAGGTCGGTCAGAGCAGGCTACATTCAGTTCTGCTTTCCCAAGCCCAAAGGTCAACCTGTACCAAACTGGCTATAAGTTAAAGTTACAGCTAAACCAGAAGCCAAGTGACTGTTGGATATTGGCTTTAGGTCTTGATCTAGTTTGCTTTTCTGTCGTTGTGATAACAGCCTGACTAAAAGCACCTCTGGGGAGGAGAGGGTTAAACCGGCTTACACTTCCAGGTCACAGCCTGTCACTGTGGGAAGTCAGGGCAGGGTCTGAGGCAGAACACTACTTACTGGCTTTGCTTGCAGGATCTGGCCCAAGCTTGCCTGCCTAGGGATGGTGCCGCCCACAGTGGGCTAGGCCCTTCCAGATCGATCCTTCATAAATACCATGTCACAGACAATGCCACATCTAAGGTGGTCAGTCCCTCAAATGAGGTCTCCCTTCCCAGGTGACTCTAGACTGTTGAATCAAGCTGAGAGGTGAGACCTCAACCTGAATTTTGTTCTGCTGGGGATAGAAGTCAGTCTGGCCTGTAACTTGAGAAAACTTGAGTACCGCACGGTGTTTAGATCTCTGGCTTGTTAAACTTCTGCATGTGCTGTGGAGACCCTTCCCTGGAGGGGTCAGACTCCCTGGCATAAATATTTGAGGGGTCTTAGAATGTTCCACTGGACCGATCTTGAGAAATATCCTGAGCAGTGCTGCCCACTCCTGTCTCAGGCAAACGGGGTGTGGGGGGTGGAGGGGGCAAAGTACTCCCTGGTGTGGTCTGAAAAGTGTTCGATTTTTTGTTGGGCTAAAGTTGTATTCATCATCAGCCCCAAATAACCTGTCCTCGTCTTCCCTCATCTTCTGAGATGAGTCATCTAAAACAGCATGGGGCAGACTCCATACACAGCAGAGTCACTTTAGATTGCATGCATGTGGCCATTGGAGTGGCTCAGAGAGCAGAGAGTAAAGAAAGCACTTGCTGCACAAGTCTAATGACCTAAGTTCAAGAGAATTATTCTCTGACTTCCGGATATGTGCTGGCTTGTGAGACCTGCGCGCACACGCACACACACATCACACACACATACATATGATGATGATGATGATGATGATGATGATGATAATGAAACTTAAATAAAATAAGGATCTGGAGACATGGCTCAGCAATTAAGAGTACTTGCAAGGGCTGGAGAGATGGCTCCGCGGTTATGAGCACTGAATGCTCTTCCAGAGGTCCTGAGTTCAATTCCCAGCAACTGCATGGTGGCTCACATCCATCTGTAATAGGGGCCAATGCACTCTTCCCGTGTGTCTGAAGACAGCTACAGTGTACTCTTATAAATAAAAATAAATAAGTCTTAAAAAAAGAAAAGAGTACTCTCAATTTGTGCATAGGACCTAAGGTCAGTAAGAGGCTTACAACTAACTGCCTGTAAGTCCAGCTTCAGGGCATCCAACACCATTTTCAAGCCTCCATGGTTACCTACATGCATGTGAAAACCTTACACACACACACACACACACACACACACACACACACGTGTGTGTGAGACTTAAAAATAAGTCTCGAAAAAGATTTTAAAACAAAAAGCTTTCTAAAAAATAAAATTACATACAGTAATTACAGTGCTCCACTTATTTGAGTGTTTTGGGAACCTTACCCCACTGGAGATTCATTTTTCCAGTGTGTTCACTGAAACCCAGAGCTCACTGAGCCCGCTGTCCCTAGCACGTGCCGCAGTGGAGTCCATGCAAAGCATCCTTCTTCCTGACAGGCCTATGAGGAACTGTTCTGGAGGCACCATATTAAATGTGTTCGACCAGTGAAGAGAGATAACTACGATGCTCTCAGGTCTGTGCTGTTCCAGATCTTCAGCCAAGGCCTCTCTTTCCCGTCATGGATGAAGGAAAAAGATATCGTTAAGGTACAGATCCCCCACCCCCAGGAACATGGCCGTAGCGGGGTTCCTTGTCCTGTCTGGGTAGCTTTGTGCTCAGAGGGTTCCCATGTTGAGGAGCTTTGAGAGGTCACTTAGCTGGTTGCCTCTCCCACGTCACTGCAGATAAGCCATCTCAGCATGCTGGCATTCTCAATTTTGTTCATTTTTAATGTTCCCCAATTTCCTCGAGAAGTGTCAGTCCTTCACGTATAAGGTGGTTTGACAACATGAACCTTTACACTATAACATAAATGTTTATTAACAAATGCAGAGAGCATCCAATTGCCACACCAAAGGTTCTCTCATGCACCTCTGTGGTCAGTCGTCCTAAGACCTCTGATCCCTCAATTCCTTATCCTTCATTGTCAGATGAGTGGGCCGGTCCATTCAGCCAGTTGAATATGGTTTCCTTCCCATAGAAGGGCACGTCTGCACTTCCCCAAGCTGCTGGACCAGTTCAGAAGTTGTCTCTTTGCTCTGACATGATAGTCCTTTACATGAGAAGAACACAGTTTACTCCTAGTCTAAGGGCATCCAGATTGTTTCCTGTGCTTAGCAACAATGTATTGGGCTGTGAAGAATGGTCCTATTGAGGATTTTATAGGTATATTGTCTGTTTCTTCTAGGCAAATGCCCAGGAGTTAGATTTCCTGGTTGTGTCGGAGGCATGAGCTTAACTTTCAGAGAAACTGCCACATTTATCTCCAAACCTGCTTGGCCTTCTCTTCCTTTCTGCCTCTATGGTGTAAGGGTTAGGGTCACCCCACATGGTCACTGGCAGTTAGAATTGATGGGTTGTTTTGTTTTCAGACATTCTAATAGGTATATTTTGTTTCTTCTTATTTATTTGTGTGGGTGGGGGAGGGGCACTTGCTGTAGTGCCTGTGGAAGTCAGAGGACAGCTCTGTGGAGCTGGTTCTTTCCTTCCACCTCTACGTGGGTTCCAGGAATTGAACTTGGGGCATCAGGTTTGCACAACAAGCACCATTCCTCACTGAGCCATCTCGCCTGCCCTCACTTGCTGTTAATGAACAGATGTTGAGTATCTTTTGTGCACCTATTTGCCGTCCATATCATCCTCTTGGAAAATTAGCTATTTAAATCTTTTGTCCATCTTTGTGGGATTGTTTTCCGATTACTGTTTAAAAAACCTGTGTATGTCTTGAATGTGAGTGCTTTATTGGATATGTGATTTGCAGATGTTTTTTCCTGGTCTATGGCTTCTTTTATCATTTTTTTAATTGTTTATAGCAGTGTATTCTCTTTTTGATTTATCTTATGTATTCGGGTGTTTTGCCTGCATGGGTGTCCATGCACCATGTGCATGCAGTGTTCAAGGAGGGAAGAAAAGAGCAATGAGTCCCCTGGAACTGGAGTTACAGACAGGTGTGAGCCACTGTATGGGTCCTGGGAACAGAAGCACGTACTCTTAGCTGCAGAGACAGCTTTCCAGCCCCAGTCATATATTCTTGATCAACAACTTGAATTAGTGTTTCGAATGCAGCATGCCCACTTTAAGACGGCAGAGCAACAAACAGGAAGCAAACATAGATCCAGCCTCACGGTCTGTCTCCTGATGTTCTCTGTTTAAACTTGTCCTCTGTCACTCTGTTTGATAGCAGATACTTGTGAGATGTATGTTGTATGCTAACCCTCCTTCAAGGTAACTGGAATAAAGGATGTTACGGAAAACCTGGGTTCAGCCGCTGAGTTTCTGCAGTAAGGTACTGGCTGCCCTGCTAGGACTTGGTTCTTATAGACACTGAAGTCTAATGTTTGCACCTGCCAGAATTTAATCTGGAGCCGTGTGACATGAGTGGTGTGGTTGTTCATTTGTAGTGGAAATGAGGCTAAGGGAAAGGAATAGGAAGTGCTGACGAAGCCCTTTCTCAGCCTATGAGGGACAGCCAGGTCCGGAAGGCAACGGTGCCACTGCGTGAGGCAGCAGCTGCTTGGTGCACCCTGTTTCCTTAACACCATTTAGTTATGTACAGTTTCTAAAGCAGTAGTCAAGGGCATACAGCATTTTATACAAAAAGATTGCTTCTTTGGACATAATCATAGGTTTAGATTTTTGTCTAGAATATAATCTTAAAAATAATAATAATAATCACTTAATCCACAAATCTAGAGCAAAGAAGGCCACGTGCTTTTTACTTAACTGACACTGTTGTCTCTCCGAGGGTTGCTCCACGAGATAAGACCGGGTGCTGTGGCATTCCAAATCGTACGTGCTAAGCGCTGAGACACTAATCGTTTGTCGGCATCTACTTCCTTTTCAAGCTTCCTGAAAAACTACTCTTTTCTCAAGGCTGTAACTGGATCCAGCAGTACAGTTTCGGGCCTGAGAAGTACACAGGTTCCAATGTGTTTGGAAAGTTACGGAAGTGTGTGGAGTTACTGAAATTGCAGGTGGGTGTTAAAGGAAACACAACAACGAGGACAAAAACACCACCGACTGGGATAGAGGCATCTGTCTCACCCGCAGCTGGTTCCCTGTAACGTGGGGCATAGCCCGTGTGCGTTAGAGAAATGAGACTGAGTGCAGAGCGCCCCCTGCTGGTGTCGGCTTGCTCTTTCTCCTCCAAGTAGCAAGCCAGAGTCAGTGTGCTTGCTCTGTGATGGCTTTGCTAGTGGGGTAGAAGCTACTGGCTGTGTTGGAAACCTGGCACGTGACAGAACTTTGTTTCCAGGGCAGTACAGTGTCCAGACCTCAGACATGGCCCTCCTACAAGCAGTAACCCCTGCACATGCTGGGAATGGTGCAGGTATAAGTAGACTAGCAGTTCTGCCTGCCTTCTAATAGCAATCAGACTTAGGGCAGTGGAAATCATGCTTTGCTTATCTCCTTCTGCGGGTGTATCTGGGGGAAATGCCTTTCTGAGCCATAGCTCTCTTCCTACCGAAAGGGTGTGAGTTAATCCACGTACGTGCTCTGCAGAGTGCTGGCCACACCGTTCTTTTGCCCTGTTCTTCACTGGCATAACCCTGGATGACCTGATGGCCCCAAGCAGTTTTAGAGAACTGACACGTTTGATAGTTTACGCAGTAGTGGTGTGTTTTGAGAAAAGTGACTTCATTTTATTTCTTATATAAAAGTATGGTATTTGTGCATTAAACTGGTAGCTCGGGCTTCTCTTGTGAGATGCTGTAAACTGGATGACCTAAACAAGCAATGATTATTTTTTGCAATGGTAAAGGTTGGAAGTCAGGCCAGGAGTCTAGCAGGCAGTGACATTTGGTGACAGCCCTCTTTCTGGTTTATAGACAGGTGAACAGCTTTTTGGTTTTGTTTGTTTGTCTTGACATTACACAGCAATGGCTTGGCTTCCTCTTAGAGGCATACCGGTCCTACTCATGAGGACTCTACCCACAGAAGCCAAACACCATCTACAGGCCTCACCTCCTAATGCTGTCTCCCTGGATTCGTTTGACATACGGGTTTGGGGAGGCAGGTGAACATTCAGCCCACAGCAGTATACTTATGGTTAAAAATAATTCAAATAGTCCCAAAATGTAGGCATGACAATGTAACTATGTAAAATCCTGCTTATTTGCTTAGTCCTTTACAAGTGTTGCTGTGTGCCCTTCTCAATTCACACTTCTCAGTTCACTCCTCTCAGTTCACACCTCTCCGTTCACACTTCTCAGTTCACACCTCTCCGTTCACACTTCTCAGTTCACGCCTCTCGGGTCACACCTCTCAGTTCACACTTCTCAGTTCACGCCTCTCGGTTCACACCTATCAGTTCACACTTCTCAGTTCACACCTATCAGTTCATACCTCTCAGTTCACACTTCTCAATCCATACTTCTCCCTGTGTTTGTAGTGGACTGAGTTTAGTGGGATGAGAGATTACCACAAGAGAGGGAGCATGTGTAACAGCCTCTTCTCCGACGCCATCCTGGAGTGTAAACTGTACGAAGCTTTGAAGTTCCTCATGCTCTACCAGGTCACAGAAGTGTATGAGCAAATGAAGACCAACAAGATTATCC
The DNA here is from genome assembly GCA_019843965.1 of Rhynchomys soricoides. Classification (NCBI taxonomy): domain Eukaryota; kingdom Metazoa; phylum Chordata; class Mammalia; order Rodentia; family Muridae; genus Rhynchomys; species Rhynchomys soricoides. The sequence continues at coordinate 1,379,273 of JADRCH010000241.1, forward strand.
CCAGCCTTTTCAGACTCTTGTTTTCCCGGGAGTCATCATCGGATCCTTTGAGCTTCATGATGAATCACCTGAATTCCATAGGTGACACGTGCGGTTTGGATCAGGTGAGTAAGGATTGATGGTATGTGATCCAAGGGTGACTCAGGAGTACTTGAACCCATGGCCTTTAGGGTGCATGTTTAGCATCGATGAAAACAACTGCACAGAGGTGGCTAGCTAAAACTGCTGGCCCCACATGTGTGAAAGAGAAATAACAATCCTCCTTTCTGGGTGCTATGTCCTTGTGAGTCCCAGGACCCTTGGACCAGAGAATGCTGCTTCATAGATCCTTGTGACCACAAAGGCCACTGGAAAGACAGATCATCGTGGGAAGGCATTTTCTTACCTGTCACAGAAAAAAGTAACAGCTTTAAGATCAGAGAATGACAAAAGTCTTCTGTTTACTTCTGTATTCTGTCCAAAAGAAGTGGCGAATCAGATGACATCTTTACTAAGAGATCAAATTGGTTGGAAAGAAATGCAGATCTTAATAGTGAGCACTCCCCTTTCTTCCCCTCCCCCCTCTCTTCCCCTCCCCTTTCCCTCCCTTCCCCTCCTTTCTCTTTCCTTCCCTCCTCTCCCCTCTCCTTCCCTCTCCTTCCCTTCTCCCCTCCCCTCCTCCCTTTTTCCTCCACTCTCCTCCCTCCCTCGGGAGTACTTGAACCCGTGGCCTTTAGAGTGTATGTTTAGTATTGATGAAAACAACTGCACAGAGGTGGCTAGCTAAAACTGCTGGCCCTGCATGTGCGAAAGAGAAATAAGAAGCCTCCTTTCTGGGTGCTTTCAAGCTCCCCTCCCCTCCATCTCCTTTTTCTTTTCCTTCCCTGTCTCCTCTTTTTCTGTCCTTCCTTCCCCTTCCCCTTTTCTCCCCCTTCTCCCTTCCTTCCTCCTCTCATTCCCCCTCCTTTCCTTTTCTTTCCCCCTCTGAGATAAGGTCTCATTCTGTAGCCCAGGCTGGTCTGGCACTCACTCTGTAGCCCAGGCTGGTCTCCAACCCATTGTGGTTCTCCTGCTTCAGCTTAGATTGCAGCTGTGAGCCACTGCCCCTGGCTTGAGAGTTCCTTTCTGTTTCTGCACAGTTTTCTCCAGACTTCTCGCTAGTCATGGGCCCACCCTCCTTCCACACTGTGGGTACTTGTCCCTAAGTCATGCTCACTGGCTCTCCTGGTGAGCCTGTCACAGAGTGGGTCATCTTATAAACTGTAGCAAGTGCCATCATGGTGGGAACCTATAAATACACGTCTGTGAGGTTGCTTTCATCTCTTCCCCAGATTGACATGTTTATACTCGGGTATTCTCTTCAAGTAAAGATAAAAGTGTTCCGACTGTTCAAGTTTAACTCCAGAGACTTTGCAGTCTGCTACCCTGAGGAGCCTCTCAGAGAGTGGCCGGAGATCTCCCTGCTGACTGAGAATGACCACCAGTACCACATTCCCGTCTTCTAAGTGTGCCTTGGACTGAACATCAGCTCTTCTCAGTGACAGCGGGCACACTTGCAGAAAAGTACTTGTGAAAACCCCACGGTAGTGCTTCAGCCAAAGAGTGCTCCTCAGTGGTGGAGAGAGCCAGGGTGGTTCGCCTTCTGTTTCCGTGATGTCCTCCAGAGCAGCACACATCTGTGGCTTGGTGGGTTGACGTTGTCCATTGAGGGATCTGCTGGGTTGGGTCTTTAGACATAGAGAAACTTAATATGGACAAAAATTGGAAGGGAAATAGCTAACCTGAGCAGCAGGAATTTTTTTATCTCTGATCTTCATGTTCTTCTGTAAGAATCTCTCTGTGGATTTGGAACAATCTTAAATAAACAGGGCCAAGTCTTACAAGCATTACCCTCCTGGGAGTCTTTGTTGTTTACTAATTTCCCAGAGCAGCCTGATTAATGTTAAAGTACTGTGTGTGTTAATGTACATGTGTATTTATATATACACACAAATGTATGTATTTATATATGCACAAACACCACAAACAACCTCTGGTTTGTAATATTGTACAGTTTCTTTATATTTCTATGTTGTTTTTTTTTTTTTTGGTATTCTTGTATCTGTCCAGCTTAAACCAATTTATTTAAATAAAAGAAGATAAATTGTATGAATTTGGGCAACTGTATAATTTTCAAGATGTCATAAAATAGTTAAGCTACGGTTTATTGAATCTATATTTACACGTCCATTTAATGAATAGAATCTTGAGGTTAGCTGAGTAAAATTCCAGATACAGATGTGTCTGCATCATAATCCCAGAATCCTGGAAGACTTTGGTTAAAGAGAATTTGTCTCATCTCCTCACCCCACCCCCAAACAAAACATAACAAATACAGGCTTAAGTTCAAACCCATTTTCCTAGAGCAGTGGTTCTCCTCCTTTAGGTCTAGATGCCTTTGGGGGGACCCTTACCAGATATCCTGCATATCAGATGTTTATTACAATTCCTAAGACTAGAAAATTACAGTTATGAACTAGCAAGGGAATGATTTTATGGTGGGGGTCAGCACAACAGGAAGCCCATCCACTTGGTCTCCAGGTGGCCCTGGTATGATGGAAAGCCTATAAAGGTGGAAGAGGAAGCAGAAGAGTCCTGCATCAGAGGATGCTGTGAGCTATGGAAGGCCTGGCAGGCGAGGAAAAGGCAGAGCCAATGGCGCTGGGGTCACCAGGAGCTAGGAAAGAGCAAAGGCAGACCCTCATCCAGAAACCCAGAAGGAACATGGCTGCGCCAGGACCTTGATTTTGGCCTGCTGATGTCTCAATCCAACCTCTAACCTCTAACCTTTAATCCTCAAGAACAGTGGTTCTCAACCTTCCCGATGCTTCAACTCTTTAATACAGTTCCTCATGTTGTGGTGACCCCAACCATAAAGTTATTCTCTTGCTACTTCATAACTGTCATTTTGCTAATCTTAGGAATTATAATGTAAACATCTGATAACATTTGGGGTAAGGGACCCCAAAGGGGTCTAGACCCACAGGATAAGAACCACTGCTCTAGGAGAATGGGTTTGAATGTAAGCCTGTATTTTCTTTATTTTGTTTGGGTTGTGGGGAAGCAAGACAAGGCTTCTCAATGTAGAACTGGTTGGCTTGGAACTCACTATGTAGACCAGGCTGGCCTCACAGTCACAGAGATCTGCCTGCCGGGTGTGTGCCACCACACCCCACCGTAAGCCCGTTTTAAAAACATGTTGCAGTAGCAACAGGAAACTATAATTATCAGTCTCACTAATTTCCTGTCATTCTTGTCTTAGAAGTACTTTTGATTATCTTTATTTTTGGAGGAGCTTTGCTCACCTAATTTGAGTTTTAAGAAATACAAAATAAATTTTTTTATATATCCTGCTAATGACTTAGCAATGCTTTTACCATTTGAAAGGCAGACTTCTCTTCTTAAGAAATGACATATCTAGCAAGGATATGTTTTCCTTCATGATCGGATGAGTTCTTTAGCAAATACAAAGATATCCCAGATGCCATGGTGCATGAAGTTAGCACACATCTCTGCAATGGAGATGATCGGCTGTTATTGCACATCAGTGGGATGTGTGACGTTTTATTTTTTCGATGAAACTTAATGAAGTCAGATTAAGAAGGACTTCCCAGCCCTGATAGCTGCCCAACCGGAGCTCTGATGGGGCTCCTTCGGTCTCCCTCTGCTTGCTTGCCTGTGTCTGCGTCTTTGTACACTGTCTTCTATGCAGTCTGCACTCTCAGAAGGGACCCATGTGTTACTGTGGCCACGAAAGGCTGAGCTTCACCTTTCCTGTTCCCAGGCAGACATGGTGACAGCACGCTGCAGGCTCTGATTGAAATTCAGAGACTTTATCGAATGTCCACTCTGAACTTTTTGGCTGCAGTTAAATTGCTCGGGCCAACCTGGCATTTGTATGTATTACACTCTTCATGGTTCTCAGTGTGGTTATTTCTGTATCAACCCCATGGACGAAAGGAAAAGGGTTTTCCCTGAGATTAGCAGCCTGTGACTCTGAGACAACAGCCAATCTCGTGTATTCATACACTGCTGGTTGACGGACAGGGTTTTCTCTGGGACAAGAATTTGGACTATTTTTTTTAAACCATGACTTTGCATGCTTGCTTGCTTTCTGTCTTTCTTTCTTTAAGATTTATTTATTTTATGTATGTAAGTACATTGTGGTTCTCCTCAGATACACAAGAGGAAGGTATTGGATCCTATTACAGATAGTTGTGAGTCACCATGCAGTTGCTGGGAATTGAACTCAGGGCCTCTAGAATCAGAGCCAGTGCTCTTAACCACTGAGCCATCTCTCCAGCCCGAATTTGGACATTTTTATATAATGAAGACATAAAGTAACATGGCATCTGTATTAGAATCTGGGTGACTGTGACAGTGTACCCAAATTAAACACCTTAAGGAGGGGAAAGATTGTTTTGACTCCTAGATTCTGAGGTTTAAATCCACAGCCTTTGGTGCCCTTCATTCTAGGTCCAAGACAGAGATCATGGTGGGGTAAACATGTAGTCAGAGCCACTCACCCCATGATGGACAGGAAATAGAGAGGGTGTGAGCAGAGGCTAGGTTTAACCTTTAAAGGATGTCCCCTACGTCTTCCAACTAGGCACTACCTCCTGAAGGCTGCCATCTTCCAAACCAACAGCAACTGGGGAGTAAACATTCAAGTGAACCTATAGAGAGCTATTCCTGTTCAAGTCACAATTTTTAAATAGTGGCATCTAAGCAAACAAGGCTCTTGGGAAGGAGATATTGGATGTCATTGTTTATTTTTATTTAGTCGTATGATGACTATAGCAAAGCAAGTTCCCAGAAGAAGCTTCCTATAAATCATAACTGCTTTTACATGCCATGTGTCTTACGGTTTACTGCTGTGAGCAGACACCACGACCAAGGCAACTCTTATAAGGACAACATTTAATTGAGGCTGCTTCAGTCCAGTATCATCAAGGTGGGAGCATGGTGGCATCCAGGCAGGCATGGCACAGGAGGAGCTGAGAGTTCTACATCTTCATTTGAAGGCTGCTAGCAGAATATTGATTTCCAAGCAGCTAGAACAAGGATAAAGCCAACACCCACAAGGCCACAGCTCCTCCAACAAGGCCACAACTCCCCACAGTGCCACTCCCTGGGCCAAACATATACAAACCATCACACCATGCCAACAATAAGGGCGAACTTCTTTTGTGATCCCAATGTTCAAGCAGCCTTCTAACCTTTTGTGTTTTAAATGATATGAGAGTTACAGCAAAATTATTTTCGGATTTTAAAGTTTTCCTTGTGTCTCCATATGGATGGAAGTATGAATGAGTAGTTGAAGACTGACTTTTCAAAGATTTTGTTTTGTTTTTAATTATGTGCTTGTGTGGGCATGAGCTCATGAACACTGGTATCCAAGGAAGCCAAAGGCATTGGGTTCCCTGGAGCTGGCGTTACAGGTGGCTGTGGGCTGCCTGAAAGGGGCTGGGACCCAAACTTCGGCAAGAATAATATGGCTCTTAAAAATGGAGCCATTCGGGCTGGAGAGATGGCTCAGTGGTTACGAGCACTGGCTGCTCTTCCAGAGGTCATGAGTTCAATTCCCAGCAACCACATGGTGGCTCACAACCACCTGTAATGGGATCCCGGGCCCTCTTCTGATGTGCATGAAAACAGCTACAGTGTACTCATATAAAGAAAATAAATAAGTCTTTAAAAAAACAAAAAACAAGCAAACAAACAAACAAACAAAAACAGAGCCATTTCTCCAGTCTCAAGACTGCTTTTTTATTATGGTGTAATATACACAATAAAATTTACCATCTGAAAAGTTTTCACCTTGTTACCGAGTTATCACTGTCAACAATCTTGCTTTTTGAGGCAGGGTCTCTCACTGGCCAAGAGCTTACTATGGAAGCTAGGGCTCTTGCTGTCTCTGCCACCCTAGTTCTGGAATTGTAAGTGTAGACCACTGTTGCAAGCTTTTCATGCAGTGCTGAAGATCCATGCCAGTCCTTCTGCTTGAGCAGCATGTTACCAACTGAAACATCTCCACAGCCCCAAGATTCTTTCTTACACATAAGCAAAATGGCGTTGTCTTGAAAATTGTAGAGCAATGTTTTTAAAATCTATGATAAAACATTTTCCAATCCGAAGATTTGCGTATTAGTAAATATAAGAAAATATTGCTCAGAGATCATATACTTGCCAGCTAGCTGTAAATTAAATGACCTTGGTTTTTGTATTTGATCAACATCATATTAACTAGTAATAAACATTTTACAAGACAGAGAAAGACAGACAGACAGACAGACAATGACAGACAGACTTACACATTGATTCTCAATAAGCATCATTACAGATCTGTTTAAATATTGTAGTCATCTAGCTGGTTTTAGATCACAGTACAGGCTATTGCATGCCATCATTAAAGAGCTGCCATCCAAAGAGAGAAATGAGTTGGTCAGGTTGCTTGACTTATGAGCAGTAAGAGTGGACATTGGCTCACTGACAATAATGAAATGATCAATAATACTTGAAAAATAGTCTTGCAATACATGCAGGCTTAACAAAGACAGAACAGGAATCCAGGCATGGCCCATCACTGAAATGTTTTTTTTTTCACATTCCTTCCAGTGGAAACATAAATGGATTCTAATCTTCTGAACATATATTATAGACTCGAATATCAAAGTGCTGGAAGAGAGCCCTGCCCTCACCGTGTGCCTATTTCCTGGATATGTATATATGACTTCTTCCAGGGTCTCAGTAGAAAGCAAGCTGTTCGTGTGAGTACAGCTCTACCTAGACTTTACATGCAACAGAAAGGGAAAGATTACCCCCTAAATAACTTAGGGCGTTCTTAGGGAGGATTCATGAATGAGAGGTCAAAAATCACATCTTTCTTGGTACCAGAAAACAAGCACAGAGAGAAATTATCTTGGAGTGAGTGTAACACTCAGGATGTGGAGCTTACCTGCAGCACTCATGCAGCTGTGTTCTTGGGCCTCAGACAAGGCTCACAAATACTATTATGAATTTGGAGAATTTAATATTTGCTATTAAATCCAACATAGTGGCTATATGATGGTTTGCCATTAACTTGAAGGAATGGATACTACGTTATGTGTTAATGGCTTATTTTAGGTACTTAAAGGTGGTGGATGAATTTTTCCGATGAATTCAAATTTTATTTCTGACCTTTTATCTTGAGTGCTCACACTGTACATATTATTTTTTCCTGGAGCCCTAAGTTTAACTAGAAGAAAAATACATTAACCCATTTGGAGAGATGATGTTGTAAGCATAATAAATACTGTCAGGAGGTGTGAAATAGCATGTTTACGTTGGAAAGGAGCAGGATGCCAGGTCACTAACTCAGAGAAACACTCGAAGGAAAGAACCAGACTGCTGGGATTTGGGGAACAGAGATAAGAATAACTCTTTCAGAAAGGCTTTGAGTATAAGAGAGTAATAAATTAACCACGGAAGGAAAATGAATAGCCAATGAATTGTAAGATAGAAGGGGAAGGCCTTGGCTCTCTGAAGCATTTAAACTTCAGATTCAACTTTTGAAAACGTCAGCAGCTGCTGCTGCTGCTTGTGCCTGTCTACAGTAACACATCTTCTTTTTTATGTGTGATGAGCCAGAACTGCCATGGAGATGCGATCTAAAGAATCACGCCACATTTTACCCAGGCAATGTAAGAGGACCAACAGATGAGGGTGTGTGCCTTTTAGTCTGTTCCCCCTAAGTTTTGATCATTGTTTCTATATTTATCATTTCCTTGTGGAAAAGCCTCTGTTCTTATAGAAATTTGGCAGAAGTAGGCATCATATGCTAATAATTTAGATACTTAAATGTGGAAAAGATTGGCAAAATTTAGTGTAGAGATAACAAAGGGAAATGGAACTAGGCAGAGTGATGCACAGCTTTATTTCCATCACTCCACAGGCAAGGACAGGTGGAGCTCATGAGTCCCAGGCCAGCAAGAGCAATAGAGAGAGACCCTGTCTCAAAGGTGGGGGCATGCCATAAATGTGTAGTTAGATCTCTGAAGACCAACTTGTCCACTTTTCTGCCTAATTGCCTACTTGAGACTGAAGATCAGGGGCATTACATAATTTCACACATTTGATTTCTCGTTAACTATTTCTGGAACTTTTGTATGTGCTTCCTTCCTTTTAAAGATTTACTTTGTAAGTGTGTGTGTGTGTGTGTGTGTGTGTGTGTGTGTGTGTGTGTGTTATGGGTGTGTATATATGCATTCAAGGTGCCATAGCAACCAGAAGAGAGCATGGATACCCTGGAGCTAGGATGACGGGTTGTTGTGAGCTGTCCATGGTTGATGACAAGAAACCAACTCAGGTCCTATATGAGATCAGCAAGCTCAGAGACCACTCTTAAGTACGGAGTATCTCTCTATCCCTCTTATATACAATTTCTTATTGTGAAATGGTAAACCTTATAGAATTATAAGCAATGTTATAAGGCAGTAGAATCAGTATATCTCTTACATTTTGTCGACAAGAACGATCATATAGATTTATATGTAAAGGAGTTGAATCTGCAGTTTGGTTCTCAAGTTCATTATGGATCAACCCTCAGAAGATAAAAGACTGGATGCACAGCTGGTAATCCCTTTCCTGTCCTTTATAAACTGGTCCATTTCATGGGAATTTGCATACTCAGGAATCTCATTCTGTCTCTAAAGTGTTTCAGTCTAATTAATCTTAAGCCTTGAGTATATCCAGGGTACTTATCTGAATTTCTACTCTCACAGAATATTTCCAGAAGAAAATAAATTTTCTAGTGACTTGTTCAAGAGTTCAACAACAAAAACACTTCCCCGATTATGAGTGATACGTTATTTTGTAAGTTGTCATATTTTGTCACGTGTATGCAATCATTCACAAAGTTTTGGATGAGAAAATGATCCTAACAGAGAAGACAACAAGACGTTTAAGTGAACACCTCTCATATAGTTGTTAAGTAAAATACATGAATGAGCTAGTACAGCAGATATTGTGTTCCTAGGAAGGTGCTCACAAAATGTACATAATAAGTCAGTCAGGACTTCCGTGACATATGGAAGTTCAACAAAACTATAAAAGAATTGTCACTTTTGGAAAACTTTAAGAGGTTTTGGTTAGCTATTCATGCACATGTTCCATGCAGTTGTCGGGGACCTGTCCGTGGTGCTGAAAAGGCTATGCCACAGATGTTCAAGGATGCCCTGAAACTGTGAGCCATGTTTTCTTCCAGATTTCTGTTTCCAGTGACAGCACTATAATAAAAATCATTGGAGGTTTTCTTTTTAAAGTTTAGCTGCTTCTGTCCTGCCATTCCTCCACTCACCACGGCTGTGGCTTACAAATAAAAATTATTATTTGCTAGATAATTGCTTCTTTCTTAAGAATTGGAATTTAAGAATAACAGCTTTAGTGGTAGCTTGCATTGCCAATAAATTAATTTCTGTGAAATGTATAACTCAGTAGTCTTTAGTGAACTGATAAAGCTTTTGACTGTAATTTCTATCTAATTTAGGTCATGTTTTACTAGCACAAAAATAATCTTATATCTATGAGTGGTAGCTCAATATTCTCTATCCCTTATCCTCTGGAAGCATCTACCTGTGTAGATTTGTCTATTTTGGATATCTCATGTAGGGAGAATCATTCAGTGTGGCTTGTCATGACTGGTATCTTTCACAAATCATATTTCAGGGATTGTCTTTGCACTGATATGAACTGGTGCTTCCTACTAACGGCTCTTTTGTGTGAACATAGCACATTTTGCTCATCTGCTCAGTAGCTGGTGGGCAGTTGGGTGGTTTCCACTGTTTGGTTGTTATTTTAAGTGCTTTCATGAACATCCATGTGTAACTTCTTGTGTACATTATTTTCAACATTTCAAAGTCTGTGCCCGGAAGTAGAATTGTTAGGTTATATGAGTGATGCTTTTAACATCTAGAGGAACTTCCAAATACCTTTCCCGAAGACCCACATCCTTTTAGCTTTCCATCAGAGGATGAGGGCTTCAATTTGTCCACATCCTCACTGTGCTGGTTAGTTTCAACTCTCAGCATGGCACAACCTGTAAAGAGACAGTTGGTGACTCATCCAGAACAGTTGTCTTGACAGCCAGTGTGGGCTGCATTTTTTCCTTGGACAGGCCCTGAAATACATGTGCAAGTGAGAACAAAGCCAGTGATCGGGTAGAGCAGGTGGCAGGTGCATTCATTTCTTTCCACTCTTGACTGTGGATGTGATGTGATAAGCTCGCTCAAGCTCCTACCTCCAGACTTCCCTGAAGTGATAGGCTGTCACCTGGAATTATTGCCCAGATAAACCCTGTCCTCCCCTGTGTTCCTTTTGATTTAGGTGTTTTGTTTTGTTTCCCCATAGCAACAGAAAAGAAACTAGAACACACACCCATATTTGTGATTGTCTTCCTTAATTTAGTCAACCTAATAGCGTGTGTAGATTGTTAATGTTAGAGAAAAGGACACTTTTAAACAGAAAGGGAGATATAAAGTGGAAACATCTGGTTTCCTTGGAGACTCAGGTTATAATGATGTTTTGCTGAAGCAGACACAGGTGAAAGGATGTTTTGCTGAAGCAGACACAGGTATAAGGATGTTTTGCTGAAGCAGACACAGGTGTAAGGATGCATGATATTTAGAAGGAATATAATGTAAATATGACCTGCGGACAGTGGGAGCTGGAGCATTGTTTTGCTTTGCTCTGCCTTGGTAGTCTTTGCTGATGACACACACGCATTGGTTTGCCTTCCATGGTGTTGCTGAGCTTCACGAGTGGTGACTCGAGAAACTCGCCAAAGAACTCCTGAGGTCCTTGCAGCTTCTTGTTGCTCCCGCGGGCTTGGTCCATTGGGCAAGCTTGGCGGTTTCTTTTGGATTGAACTGCCATTGCTGATGCGTGTGTGGTGTCTGCTAGTGGACTGGACTGAACTGAGAACAGTGAAGACGGGAATCGCCCCAAAGAACTATTTCTAAACAGGTTCACTTCCCTGTATCCTAATACTCTTTCTTTTCTACTGCCTCTGGTGGGTGGTGGGCTCGAGGGGAGGTTGAACCCTTGTTATTGTAGGCTGTGAAAAATCTATGCCTGCAACCTAACTAGTGTAAAGGTACATCCCATCTCAGTTTTGATTTAGTTGCATTTCTCTAATGACTATGGTTTTGAGCACCTTTTCTTGTAGTTATTGGCCATTTCTTATTTTTGTGGTGAAATGTCCATTCAATCCCTTTACTCATTTTTAAAATGCTTGTTTTTTCTTTTTTCTTTTCTTTTCTTTTTTTTTTTTTTTTTTTTTTTTTCTGAGACAGGGTTTCTCTGTGTAGCCCTGGCTGTCCTGGAACTCACTCTGTAGACCAGGCTGGCCTCGAACTCAGAAATCCTCCTGCCTCTGCCTCCCAAGTGCCGGGATTAAAGGTGTGCACCACCACTGCCTGGCTAAAATGCTTGTTTTTTCATTGTTAAAGTGAAAGAGTTATTAACTTAGGCTGGATACACCTTCCTTATCAGATATAGATTTTCCTATCATTTGATGGATTGTCTTTCTACCTTTTCATGATGTGAAAGATCATTTTTAGCATCGTTCTTGAACTGTCCCAAATGTCTACTTCCTCGGTACTGTTCAGGAGTTCGTTAACTGACTGTAAGAGTAGGTTCAGGGCTCAGGAAGGGGTGCAGTCAGTACAGTGCTTGCTCTGAAGGCCTGGGGACCTAACTCAATCCTTCACACCTATATTAGAAAAGAGCCTCACACGGCTGTGCACACCTGTAATCTTAGCACTGGGGAGCAGAGGAAGGGACATTCCTAGGGCTTGTTGGGCATCCAGGTTAACTGAATCAGTGAGATCCTTTCTAAAAAGACAAGATGGAGTACTCTTCAGAAAGATACCTGACATAGACCTCTGGCCTCCACTTGCACATGCACACACATGAAAACATACAAACATACATAAACATGTATGCACATAACACTACCAGACCATTGCTTTGAATAGATTGTTACAAAGCAGTACATCATTTCATAACATCATTAGTGAATACCAAATGAAAGAAAATTCTTGGTAAAGATTGATGGTAAAATATGTGTCTTTGAGGCTAAGATGATCTATACCCTACAGAAGAGGCATGCCTTTGTGCTTTGCCTTTTGACTATATTGAGTCTGCTTGCCTCTCTACACAAAAAATTCTTATTTAAAAATGAATGTGAGGAACAAACCAAAACAGAAGCTTGAGGCTGTTTTATATTCCAAAATTTAAGTTTGTATTTTTATAATCTATTCTCTCTTTTTTTTTTTTTTTTCCCCGAGACAGGGTTTCTCTGTGTAGCCCTGGCTGTCCTGGAACTCACTCTGTAGACCAGGCTGGCCTCAAACTTAGAAATCCACCTGCCTCTGCCTCCCGAGTGCTAGGATTAAAGGCATGCACCACCACTGCCCGGCTCATAATCTATTCTTTGTCAAGAGAATGTATTCATTTAACATATGCCTACCTTTTCTTTCTTCTTCTTTATTTATTTCTTATTCACTTTACATATTACTCACTCCTGGTCACCCCCTCCCACAATCCTTCCTCCCATCCCCCTCCCCTTATCTTCTGAGCAAGGGGGGGTCCCCATGGGTATCCTCCCTACCCTGGCACATCAAGTCTCTGTGGGCCTACACACATGCTTCCCCACTGAGGCCAGACAAGGCAGTCCAGCCAGAAGAACATATTCCACAGACAGACAACAGCTTTTGGGATAGTCCCCGCTCCAGTTGTTTAGGGCCCACATAAAGACCAAGCTGCACATCTGCTACATATGCACACACACCTTTTTAACGAGGAAGATATTGTCTTCTGTAATGGTTGTCCTGGTATAACTGGATGGCTGAATGTAAAGGAAGGCGAATAGATCCATATTATCACCATGCTCAAAACTCATGTCCATTTGGAACAGAGACCTTGACAAATACACTGAACCTGACAGAAGAGAAAATAGGGAATAGCCTTGAACAAATTGGCATAGGTGACAACTTCCTGAACAGAGCACAGGCATTAAGATCAATAAATAGGACCTCATGAAACTGAAAGGCTTCTGTAAGACCAAGGGTACCGTCAGAAGGACAAAATGGCAGCCTATAGAATGGAAAAAGATTCTCACCAACCCCACATCTGACAGAGGGCTGATATCCAAAATATATAAAGAACTCAAGAATATATATCACCCAAATAATCTAATTTAAAAATGGGTGACAGATCTAAACAGAGAATTCTCAATTGAGGAATCCCAAATGTCTGACAGACACTTAAAGGAATGTTCAACATCCTTAGCCTGCAGGGAAATGCAAATCAAAGCTACTTTGAGTTCCATCTTCTACATGTCAGAATGGCTAAGATCAAAACCACAAGTGACAGCTCATCCTAGTGAAGATGTGGAGCAAGGGAAACATTCCTCCATTGCTGGTGGGAGTGAGAAGTACTACAGGCACTGTGGAAGTCAATATGGAAGTTCCTCAGAACACTGGGAATCAATTTACCTCAGGACCTAGCTAGACCACTCTTGGAAATATACCCAAAGGGCACTCTATCCTACCATGAGGACAATTGCTAACCATGATCATAGCAGCTTTATTTGTAATAGCCAGAAACTGGAAACAACATAGATGTCTCTCAACTGAAGAGTGGATAAAGAAAATGTGGTTCATTTACAAAATGGAATACATTCATCTATTTAAAAAACGACATCATGAACTTTGCAAGCAAATGGATGGAACTAGAAAATATCTAGTTCTGAGTGAGGTTAACTTAAACTCAGAAAGACAAACATTGTATGTACTCACTTATAAGTGAATATTAGCTCTTAAGTAGCGGATAATCATGCTACAATCCAAAGAGGCTAAGTTACAAGGAGGGCTCTAGGAAGGAACACATGACTCTCCAAGGGAGGAGGAAGTAGAATAAATTCTGCAGGTGGACTGAGGGCAGGTGGGGATGGGAATAGGAGAGATTGGGTGAGGGAGGATGGAGGGAGAGAGAGAGAGCATACAGGGAGAGGTGACTGGAATTGGAGAGCATTCGGGGGGCCATGTGGAAATCTAGTGCAATGGAAACTCCCAGGAATCTATGGGGGTGACCCTAATGATGACTCATAGTAATGGAGGCCTCAGAATGGAGCCTGAACCAGCCATCTTCTGTAACCAAGCAAGGTTTCCAGTGGTGGAAGTAGGACACCAATCTTGCCCAAAACCTTCAACCTACAGTCTGTCCTGCCTGCAAGATGTGCTGGGACAATGGGGGTGCAGAACTAATGAGTGGCCAACCAACTACTGGTCTAATATGAGGCCCATGCCACAAGACGGAGCCCATGCCCTACACTGCCTGGATTAGCAGCAACCCAAAGCTGGAAAACCCAGAAACCTAGGGTAGAACCAAACATGACTGGCAAAACAAAACCAAAAATCAAGAACAAAACCAAACAAACAAACACCTAAACAACAACCAAACAATGAACAAAATCCAATGAAATGATTCCTAGTGATGGTCACTATATTCATAGGTCAGTGCCTCTCCCGGTCATCTTTAGAAAGACTTCATTCAAAGATCATGGCAGCAGATGCCAAGCACAGCCAAATATTAGGCAGAGAGGAGGCCTAGGTTGGAGGTCTCCACCAGGTCCCCATCCTTGGAACTCGGGGAACCTGTAGAAGAGTGGGAGGAGAAATTGTGGGAGCCAGAAGAGCATGGTCTGTGGAAGTAACTAATCAGGGTGCATGGGGTCTCACACAGACTGAAGAAAGAGCTGCAGAGCCTGCATAGCTCTGTGCTATATCCTCTACATATATGTGATGGTTGTTGGCTTGGTGTTTCCGTGGGATTCCGGACAGTGGGGTGTCTGACTCTTTTGCCATTTCTTGGAGATTCTTTTCCTCCTTCTGGGTTCTTGTCAGGGTGTGTGCCTGGTCTTATTGTATTTTGTTGTGCTGTATTCTGTTGACGTCTCTGGGAGGCCAGCTCTTTGGGGAGGGCACTGGGGGTAAAGTGATCTGGGGATGAGGGGAGGGGGCTGGCAGGAGTAGAGGAACAGGAAGCCCTGGTTGGGATGTATTGTATGGGAGCAGAATAGAAACAGAGCTGTGTTCTCCTTAGTGCATGGCAGGATAAGTAAACAGATCTAATGAGTGAGCCAAGAACAGTGTCCATCCCTTGAAAGTTCTGAGTATGTTTATCTAGCACTTATATCGAGTTGAGAAAGTATCTTTTAATTCTCATTGTCCTTTGCCTAAAATGTGTTTTCCAAATTGCAGTTCCCACCGTGCGTTTAAAGTCGGGGAAATGTTCTCTATCTTACTACAAACACCCTTCATTTGTACAGGTACCGAAACATGTTCTGGGAAAAGATGACAAATATTATGATATCTCAGGGTTATATGACCCTCATGGTTCTGGATATCTGCTACAGTAACAGTCGTGAGATATTCTGCCAGAATTCACTGCTACTAAAGGAAAGCTATAAAGAGAAATTTCAATAACTTGAATTGATTTCCAATGGAGAAATAGATACTGCTTCTACAGGAACAGGGCTAAGTATGGGACTGGAATGGGACAGTGCTTCTCAGGGTAGCACATGTTAGCAGAGAGACTAATGGAAACCCAGTGATGATAAAGCGGTTTTTATGGCTCTATGTTTCAAATAAATATATAGAAATGATTTTTTCCACAGGCAATGGAGAGTGGTAGAAAGTGCAGCTTAAGATGCGCAATAGAGCCAAGTGTGAAGAGCACAGGATGTCACATCAGTAAAAACCAAAGACTTGGCCGTTTGACTTTTGAAGAATGACAGGTGGAAACACAGGAGATAAAATTAGACAGAGGAGAAACAGTAGGGCCAGGAACCAGACAGCTTAGTGGTTAACCTAGGCTGGAAACTTGAAGAGATCTAGAATTGCCTAGGGGTTGTGCCTCTGGACACACCACTGAGGAATTATCTTGACTAGGTTAACTGAAATAGAAAGAAACACCCATTGTGGGTAGCACCATCTCTGGGATGGGACCCTTTGCTGTATAAAGGGGAAAGAAAGTAGGTGAGTGAATGTATCCATTACTCTCTGCTTCTTGATAGTGGATACCATGTAACCAGCTGTCTCCCTCTGCCTTGACTTCCCTGTACTCCGGAACTGTGAGCCAACATAAACCCATCTTCACATCGTCAGGGTATTTTTATCACCAGCGAATTTTGGATTTTAGTTTTACACTTGGAGTCCTCCTAAGTGGTTTACTTGGTGTTCCAGGAATCTGGTGAGGTGTGCACAGGGCAGGAAACAGATGTCCTTCAAGAAAACCAGCTGCTAATCCCAGCACTCGGGAGGCAGAGGCAGGCAGATTTCTGAGTCGAGGCCAGCCTGGTCTACAGAGTGAGTTCCAGGACAGCCAGGGCTACACAGAGAAACCCTGTCTCAAAACAAACAAACAAACAAACAAACAAGACAGAAAACCAACTGCAAGAGGTTTGTTCCTCTACTGATTGTTCTATGGTAGGAAACTGGATAAATGAACTTCTTCTAGTCTCTTTCTATACAGAAAGAGAAGCTTTGTCTGTGGTTCTTTACCCTGGATTCTGGAAAAAAAGAAAGAAAGAAAGAAAGAAAGAAAGAAAGAAAGAAAGAAAAAATAAAAACAAACAAAACAAAACACCCTCCAGGCTGTTTGAATTGTTTTTAGAAACCAGCCCATAGAGGTCTTATGGTTCCACCTAGTGTCCATTATTTTAATTACTCACAAATAGGCCATATGTACTCTAAAAGAACAATATTTTACTTAAGGGAATTGCCATGAGCTAGTGACGTCGAAGTTATTTTAAGCCTAATGCAATCTGTAAAACTGGATAACCTTGTGGAGTGGAAAGCTAAGTAGACCTACTGCCTGAAGAGCCAGAGAAGTTCAGGTCTGAACACAACGGGACAGTGTATTAAAGAAACTTCATGAACTACAAAATTCCGGGCAAATGTTAGATAGAGTTATTGTTTTACAGTTACTGGTCCAGACCTTTGATACAATGTGGCTGTGTCACTGACATAAGGTGAAGTCCCACCCTGGCATGAAGTATTCACAAAAAGCTGCACTGCTTTAGAGTCCTGTAGTCAGTAGTGTGCCATTTCTTTTTTCTTGGTGAGGAGACAGAAGTGGCATGTAGAAGCCTCTTCTGCTAAAAAGTGTTCACAGCTGGACCAACAGGGTAATTGAAAACAGGATGGCTGCTGAGGTCTTTGACTTCACTTTATGTCTGTTGTTATTTATTTACTTATTTTGTTTGTAAGTACACTGTAGCTGTCTTCAGACACACCAGAAGAGGGCATCAGATCCCATTACAGAAGGTTGTGAGTCACCATGTGGTTGCTGGGAATTGAACTTGGGACCTCCGGAAGAGTAGTCAGTGCTCTTAACCACTGAGCCATTTCTCCAGCCCTGTGTCTGTCTTCTTTATTTTAGTCGAATCCACGAAGATAAGTCACTGCTCCTAACCCTTGCTCTGCAGTTGTGTTGGATGGTGTTTTGCTGGGGCAAACAGGTGAAGGAGTGTTTTCCTGAAGTGGACACAGGTGAACGGCTAAAGCAAACTTGTGAAGGAAAGTTTCACTGAAGCAGACACAGGAGAGACGATGCTCTGCTAAAGCAAGCTTGTGAAAGGACACGTGACGAAGGATCCTTTGCTAACGACACACATGTATTGGTCTGCCTTACATTGCATAGTTGAACTGCATTTGTCAGGACTCCATAGAGAGAAACACACCAAAAAACTTCTGGTGGCTTGCCTTGGCTTTTTTGCCCCTTTCCGAAGACTTGGGCTGATTGGCAGAGTGATGTCAGCTGAGACATACACATACACAAAAGCATATGCTGAGGCAAGACACGTGGAGGACACATGATGCTTGGAGCGTATAAATAGGACTCAACTGACAGTGATGGAGACAGAGCATGGCTTGCTGATACAGCTAGCTGTGCAACGCTTGCGGGTCTTGAGTCGAACCAGTGAAGTGTTTATGAGTGGACCGAGTTGCTGCTGCTGCTGCTGCTGCTGCTGCTGCTGACCATTGAACTGAACTGCCAATTTCCAGACAACACAGATGAGAGTTGCACCAAAGAACTTTTCTAAACAGGTCCACCCCCCCCTTTCTTTCCCACTACCTCTGGTGGGTGCTGGGCTAGCATAGCAGTTAAAGCATTGAAGAACCATCATTAAAAGTAGGATTTGAAAAAAATTAAAGCTACACTGCTTACTTATCAGCAGGAATGCAGCTGTGGCCTCACACCTGTGCAGAACAGGGAGCAGAGAGGGTGGATGATGGAGCCCATCTGACATTTCCGATCCTTTCCTCCTTTTGTTCAGTCTAGATGCTCAGGCAACATTTAAGGTGGGCCAGAGTCTGGCTCTGGCAGCTCCAACAGAATAGGCTCTACCTTCGTTCTCAATATGTACATTCAAGAGATGAGCAGTGTTGAGTGCCCAAGAGAGAGTTTGAGCAATGTGACTGTCTTAGTCAATGTTTCTATAGCTGCAGCGAAACACCATGACCAAGAAGCGAGTTGTGGAGGAAAGGGTCTATTCAGCTTCCACTTCCACATTGCTGTTCATCACCAAAGGAAGTCAGAACAGGAACTCACACAGGGTGGAAACCTGGAGACAGGGGCTGATGCAAAGGCCATGGAAGGATGGTATTTACTGACTGGCTTTTCCTGGCTTGTTCAGCATGCTTTCTTATATAACTCGGGCCCATCAGCCCAAGGATGGCACCAACCACAATGGGCAGGGCCTTCCCCAATTGATCAGCAATTGAGAAAATACCTTCCAGCTGCATCTCATGGTGGCATTTCCTCAACTAAGGTTACTTCCTCTCTGAGGACTCTAGTTTGTTTCAAGTTGACACAAAACCAGCTAGTACGGTGACCATGGGATTAGCAGCACATTTTTTTGGTGCAAATATATTTTTAAAAGATTTATTTTATATATGTGAATACACTGTTACTGTCTTCAGACACATCAGAAGAGGGCATCAGATCCCATTACAGATGGTTGTGAGCCACCATGTGGTTGCTGGGAATTGAACTCAGGACCTCTGGAAGAGCTGTCAGTGCTCTTAACCTCTGAGCCATCTCTCCAGCCCCTACCTTGGGATTAGAAGGCAGATGAAATGATCTAATAACCTGTCCTTCTTCAGGAGCTTCAGATTTAAGCAGAAAGGGGACTGAGAGGAGGGTCAAAAGACTCACATAATTAAGCTAGGGGTGTACTCCTTCATGTTTCCTAGTTTCACAGAACATGAGCAACGACAGACATGGGAGAAGGAAACAGCCACTCTGGTTGACAGTTTGACCTTGAGAGGACGGTGGGGGGCATATCAGTCCACTTTCATCTGCACTCTGTAGCCCACAGTGCATTTTCAACATGTTAGCTTTGGGTAGGACATTCCCAAACCCATGTAAAAAAAGGCAGAAACACACACACACATATACACACACACAGAGAGAGACACACACACACAGAGACACACACACTCACACACACACCCTCAAACACACACCCTCACACACTCACACACACACAGAGAGAGAGAGAGAGAGAGAGAGAGAGAGAGAGAGAGAGAGAGCGAGAGCGAGTGAGCCCTGACTGGCCTGGAACTCACAGAGATCTGTCTGCTTCTGCCTCCTGGGATTAAAGGTGTGTACCACCACTGCAGCTCAAGGACTTCTTAATGGCGTAAGAATGATTTCCTTCTCCTGGAGACTGGTTTCCTGGCTACTCAGCCTTTATCACATATTAGCCTAAGACTTCCCAGTGCTGTGGGACATAAAGCAACAGTTGCCCTTCCTGTGCAAAAGCACAATGCTTGTCCAAAAGGGGAGGCATGCCTGTGTTAAAAATTCTATAAGTCTGATCTACTGACTAGAATTCCATGATTGTGGAGAGTTACATTATCCCAGACTCGGACTAAGTTGTAACAGGCTGTCTGTACTTCCCCATAGCCATTCATTGTTTACCTCCGTGTCTAACTTAACAGTCTTTCAACTACCAGTAAAACTTCAAATATGCCAATTTAGCAGACTTCTAGTTACCACCAAGTCAAAAGCTAGCGCCTGAGACTTGCTGCTGAGACTCCCTGCTTTGCCATAACTTGCCTCTGGCATATTTGGAGAGTGACTTATGAAGTGTTTGGGGGCCAGAGGTCAACGCCAGACGTCCTTCCTGAGGATCTACCTATCTTAGTTTATGTGTATGCTTGTTTGATTGGAGACAGAGCCCACTGGGATGTGGAGTTGCTGATTAGGCTAGGCTAGACCGGCAGCAATCGTCCAGGGATCCATCTCTGCCATCCCAGGTCTAGCACAGGGATTACATGCACCTTCATGCCTAGCTTTGTACATGGGTGCTGGGGACGGAACTCAAGTCCTTTCACTCATGTGTCAAATACATTACCAACTGAGCTATTTCCCACACTATGCCTTCTTTGAATTATGAAAGTTAATGTGCACTTACATGTTAGAACATGTCATTTGGGGCACATGGATTTTAGTTTTCAGGACATGGTCACTCATATCTGACCCAAACAGGCCGTGGAGCCACTTGTACTGACAACCCCCTTGCAACACACAACAGTAGGAGCGAGGCTCATGTTCACTCCATGTGTGTACAAAATGGGCGCCAGTAGTTGACACACAGAATGAGCTTTGTTAATGTCCATTTGTTCACAAATGAGTAAGAGTATAGACCCAAGACTGACCTTATGATTTCATAAGTGTAATCATTGATTGTCTACCAAAAATGCTATGGATATTCCTGGATGCTTAATTTTAAGACATGCAATTTATATGGTATTATTAATAGATGTTGGTATTTTGTATTTAGAAATCTTTTATTACTTAAAATTTCTTGAAAGCTTTACTTATTATAACAATTGATAGTGGAAATTTAACTAAATAACACATTGCAACTTTTAATAATGCTACATACACATACAATTTGTTGAGTACATCTCTCTGAAAATTTGTTGATGAATGCTACTTATTGTTGGAAACAGACAGAGTTGGGTTACAATTCTATCCCTGTTTGGGAGGTTGTGAAGCAGGTACTGGGAAACTCACAAACATATGAGAATAAGAGCTTGTTTTAACAAAATCAGTTCTTTGAATTCTGTGGCAAAAACACAATAGTTGGAGATGGGAAGATGTTTCAGTGGGTAAAGTGTTCACTGCACAATCATAAAGACCTGAGTTCAGATCTTCAGCACCCAGGTAAAAGGCTAGGCAGGGGACTGGCGAGGGGGCTTAGTGTTTCAGAACACTGGCTGCTCTCACAGAGATACCAAGTTTGATTCCTAGAACCCATATGAGGCTCAAAACCAGCTGTAATCCCAGTTCCAGAGGCTCCAATGCCCTCTTCTGGTCTCCAGATGGCACCAGACACAGATATGGTACACAGACAATACATGTAGGCAGAATCCAATACACATTAAAAAAAGTTGTTGGGTGACCAGGCATGATGTTGTGTGCCTGAAATCCCATGTCTGGGAGGCAGAAACAGGAGGCTCCCAGGGGATCGCTGGCTTTAATCTTGCTTTCTTGGTTACTTTTCTATTGCCATGACAAAACTTCACGGCCAAGGTCACTTCTAAAAGAAAGGGTTTAATTTGAGGCTCATGGTTCAAAGGGTTAGAGTCCATGACTCTATAGTGGGAATCATGGCACCAGGCATGGCATACTGCTTGAGCTTACATTCTGATTCATGAGCAGAGAGAGCTAAACAGGATTTGACTGGGCTTTTGAAACCTCAAATCCCACCCCCAGTGATACACCTCCCCCTATAAGGGCATATTTTCTAATCCTTCCCAAACAACTCCATTGGTTGAGGACCAAGCATTCAAATATATGAGCCTACGGAGGCCATTATTATTCAAACTAGCACACAAGCCAGTTAGTGAGCCCCAGGTTCAGTGAAAAGCTCCTGGCTTCAGAGCTTATCTTAATAAGCAATGTTAGAAGAAGACACTTGATTTCAACTTCCGGCCTCTACAGACACAGACACAACACACACACACACACAGACACACGCACAGACAGACACACTCACACACAGATATACACAGACACTCACACTCACACTCATACACTCACACTCACTCACACACTCACACACACTCACAGACACACACAGACACACACACTCACACTCATACACACACACTCACACTCATACACACACTCACACTCATATACATACTCACACTCACACACACTCACACACTTACACACACTCACACACTCATACACACACTCACACTCATACACACACTCATATACATACACTCTCACACACACTCACACACTTACACACACACTCACACACACTCATACACACATTCACACACACACACTCACACATAGAGACACACAAAATCACACACACAGACACACACACTCATTTTCATACAATATCGCAGTAATTTGTCATTGTATTATTTTAACAATTTTAGACTCTTCAAATTTGTTGAAAGCACATTAGAAGGCATCCTTGCAAAACGGAACATTCAGTTTTAGAATCAATCTTGTTTGCTTCTGAGAAGTGTCACCAGGCAACCATTTTGAGTTTAATATCAATCTTCAGTTCAAGTAGGGTGCTAGGAAGATGCACAGCCTTGTCATGAGTCTGTCATCCAGGCGATTAAGATGCCACCAGCATCTCTTACTTTACACCATGGTTTGTCCCTCAGAGAATCTCAAGAGCAATGATAATGAAGGCTGAAAACTGAGAGGTTAAAGTCACCCGAAGTCACACAGTTCTATTTCTGCTACATATTGTCTTTACTGTCCCATTCTACAGTACATTTAATTGACATATTTGTCAAGATATTTCATATAAACACCAAAATACCCAAGTCCAAGGGCAAGGTTTTGATACCTGTTAGATTCTAGCTGCCAGTGGCTTTGAGAACAATGCTATGAGATGCAACTATATAGTCATTTTATTTGGAAAAACAACTCAACCAGATAACCTTCTAAGGTTCTAGACCAAGGAGGGAGGAATTGGACAAATTAATGTAAGATCCAACGTGCTTGTTACTTTGTCAGAAATATCTTGGTATGATGTTTTTTAAGAGCTAAGAGTGACAACGTATCATCAGTGGATATGTTGGAATAGTAGGTGGTGGGACTGGGTCACATGAGAACCACTGACCTAATCCAGAGCTTCTGGAGGAAGTTAAGTTCCTGTAAGCAACACAGGTCTCCTCACCTTTATTTTCTTAGGAAATGGCTACAGTTCGCACCTCTGGTTTCTTCGGAGTTCTAGTGCACAGTCTGAATCACAAACCTCCTTACCACAGGAAACACATATCTTATCTTTAAAGATGGGTGTGAGGAACTGTTTTGTGATAGTTTTAACTAGCTGCAGTTGCTGCAACAGCCCTCAGTTCTGTGGCTTGGAACTAAAACTAGGCTGACAATAGTTTCTGGTAGGGGCTTTCTTCTTGGTTTCTGGTGGTGGCCACGTTGCTGTGTCTTCCTATGGTAGACAGAGTAGGCTCTGGTGTCTTTGTCTCTTGTCATGAGAAAAAGAGCTTCATCATTTTGGACCCCCTGCCCTCCTTTATTGACCATCTCAGCTAAACTTTGTCTCCTCCTCACACAGCCCTGCCTCTCAGCAGTCCCATGGAGGGTCAGAACTTTAGCATATGAATTTGAGAGGACCCAATTCATTCCATGGCACATACTCAGATAAAGGAGGATGACATTTCATTTTAAGTTTTCAAATAAATCAAGATTATCCCCTGCCTAGATAACTTCTAGGTCAAAATTCTGTTGAGGTAGACTAGTTTAATTTTCTAGAACCCCAAGTCCATGAATTAGAATCACATCATTCTCTCCTTTGGGTATGAAACTTCCATTTTCACAATAAAAATAAATTTCATTATGACCTAGAGTTCTCCCAATAAAGACTCCTGGGAAAGTTTTGGGGTTTCCAGGTAAACTAATACTATTGCAAGGTATTTTTCTTTTCTTAAAATGGGACAATTTCTTGTTATGGTTTTTTTTTTGGAATGTATTTTTCAGCCTCAGAACTGCAAAGGCACAGGTTTTTGTTTGGTCATCTGATTTTGTTTTTTTATTTGTTTATATGAACATTCCATAAAGCTAATGGGAGGAGGTCTTTAAAACTAATGAATTGTTATTTCTAGAATGGTTCATTTCTAAGTGAAACTAACACTGCTTCCTGTTAAGGCTGAGTATTATACATCAACCTGTGAAACAAGAATACACGAAAAAGTACCTTTCTGGTCAGTACTTTAGATATTAATGTACAGAATACACTTAAGATCTATTTTTTCATTGCTGTGGCTTTGGGGAAGTCCACAGACTACAAAGTAGAGAGTTAACTTTGCAGTAATAATTTATATTGAAGGATAGGGGGGCACAAATCCAACTTTTACTAAATCACTTAAAGAGAATTTACCGGTGACAATGAGAACATTATAATGACCCAACAGTGTTCTTTGTGAACAGTAATTATAACTGAGGGTCGAAAATCTAAATGAAAAGAACTCAAGATCTTTTACAGATTAGCTATTCTAAGCCAGGCCCCTTGGGTAGTTTCATTAATTGAAGGTGATTCCAAGTATCAGTTACCAAGTACTTACAAATTATAATATCATCATATTACATATAGTTAATGCAATCCAAAGAGAATACTGAAATAGGGGTCATCTTTAGCAGTGGCTTTTATTTAAGGCCACAGTATTTTTATATTATTACTCACTTTGGCAAAAGAATAAGCTAGTGTTATCACAGTTTATAGAATTTTAAAATACTTTAAAATTACATTATATATGTGTGTATTTGTGTGTGTGTGTATATAAGTGTGTGTGTGTGTGTGTGTGTGTGTGTGTGTGTGTGTGTGTGTAAATGTGCTTGTGGGAGCATATGCAGACATCAGAGGACAAGTCACGGGAGTCAGTTCTCTCCTTCTACCTTATGGGTCCTGGGGATCAAACTCAGGTTGTCAGATCTGATAGCAAGTGGTCTTACCTGATGAGCCATCTTGGTGGTCCTGGCCTTTCTTCTTATGATGAACTCTAAAAAAGTCAAGTTATTTTTTGACTTTCTTAGTCAAAAACACATACAGCCAATAATTTCATAGTGTCAGTAAAACAAAAAAATTAAACTGTTCTCAGCAATCATGCTGAAGAATCACATGTGTACTTCTGCACATAGGCACTAGTAGTAGTATAGAACACACACAGAAAGTTTAAAAGGTGAAATGAAGTTGAAATAATCAACATTTAAGTTCTGAGCTGGGTTTCTTGATAAACACCTGTAATCCTAGCACTCGGGAGATAGAGGCAACATTTATTTCCAAGATACCCTTGAGCTACACAGCCTGGAGTTTGGGTCCAGCCTGGACTCCAAAAGGTTCTGTTTCAAAAAGCCAAAAATAAATAAGAAATTTAAAGGAAGTATACAACAAGAACACAAATGGATATGCTTTACTATTTTGAAGACTTTTGGTTTTAACGTTGTATGACACAATTATTTGAGTTTGGTTTTTGAAAATACAATAGACTTAGGCCAGCAAGATAGATCAGTGGTAAATAAAAGTGTGTGGAGACCTGAGTTTGGTCCTCTGGGATCCACACAAAGGTTGAGAGAGTGGACTCCATTAAGTTGTCCTTTGAGTTCCACATGCATGTGTGTCCCTATACATCATACTACCATGTAAATATACACACCATAAATAAATGTTTAAAAATACAATAGATTTTAAAGAATAGTTTTTATTTCCAAAAAATATGTATTTCACAGAGTTCTCATATGCTTCCCATGCAAAGTTTGCCCTAATGCTAAAATGTTCATGTTTGAATGTCATGTTTGCTATCATTAATGACCCAATATTTATACACAAGTTCATGGTTTATTCAGACTTCCCCTGGAGAACTGAAGTCCTTTCTGTGTTATAGGGATACCACTGCACGATTAGTGGCTGTGCCCTTAGACTACCTTTGGCTATGACAGTTTCTCAATTTTTTTCCCTTCTGATGATCTTGACAGTTTTGAAGAATTCTGTCAGCTTTTTAAGATTTATCCATTTTATTGTTATGTGTATGAGTGTTTGCCTGCATGTATGTGTACAGTGTGTGTACCATATGTGTACAGTGCCTGAGAAGCCAGAGAGGGCTTTGGATCCCTTGGAACTGGAGTTACAGGTGGTGTTGGTGCCAGGAAGCAAACCCAGGGCTTTTGCAAGAGCAGCAAATGTTCTTCATTGCTGTCTTAGTCAGGGTTTCTATTCCTGCACAAACATCATGACCAAGAAGCAAGTTGGGGAAGAAAGGGTTTATCCACCTTACACTTCCATGCTGCTGTTCATCATGAAAGGAAGTCAGGACTGGGACTCAAGCAGGTCAAGGAGCAGGAGCTGATGCAGAGGTCATGGAGGAATGCTGTGTACTGGCTTGCTCACTTCTCCTGGCTTGCTCAGCCTACTTTCTTATAGAACCCAAGATTATCAGCGCACAGATTGTACCACACACAAGGGGCCCTCCCCCCTTGATCACTAATTGAGAAATTGCCTTACTGCTGGATCTCATGGAGGCATTTTCTCAACTGAAACTCCTTTCTCTGTGATAACTTCAGCTTGTGTCAAGTTGACACACAAAACTTGCCAGTACAATTGCTGAGCGCTCTCTCTCTCTCTCTCTCTCTCTCTCTCTCTCTCTCAAACAGGGTCAGATAGTTTATAATATGCCCTTCTTCTGTTGTCTAAATCCACACCCCCACCTTTATTTTGGGACTATGGGTCTGGGGAAGAATTGGAGTCTGATCATACCGGCACTTATTTACTGGCAACATGACTGGTCACTGAGATCAGACCACAGACTGAAGTGACATCTATGTTCGAGTGTTCAATGCTGACCAGCATTCAGCATTGAACTAAAAACAGAGTACTTTTCCACAGGGAATGCAGGGGCTTTTACTCTAGATGCTGAGTTTGTATTGTGATTCACCTCTACATGCCTGCCAAAGATCAAACAGTATCTAAATCTGCCAGTGCCACGTCAGGCACAACTGGATTTGCTAGATCATATGACTCAGGTGGCACAGTAACTTGCTTACTTGCCTAGACCTGCTGAAGAGCCTTCTCTTCTCCCATTGGGCACAAAGCCTGCCCTCTCCCTGCCCTATTTTCTGTAGGAAGGGCCAGATGTAACTATTTATCTTTCATCTTAGAAGTTACATCCTGATGTCCACATTTGGGCTCCCTTCCCCCTAAAATTTCCCTGGAATAGAATTTGGGAGACTCTTCATACCCATAACATTGAAACATTACCAATAGGTCCAGAGTGGTTGCTACCAGCAAGAACAGGAGAAAGAACCTGGTCAGGCAGTATAGGGAGGGGTCCTGGAAAAGGGCGACTCAGCTTCTTGTCCTTGGCAAGCAGTTTAGTCTTGGTCAGAAGCTGGGACTGTTAACAGTCGTTCCGTCCTGGCTGGAGCCCAGAAATGCCAAAAACCTTCAGGGGCTTGGCTCAGGTTCTGGCTTTTTGATCCTTTTTTCTCCTTGTATAATATGGTGGGTCACTTTGTCAAGTCGGTACAATCTAATATCACCTGGTAAAAGAGTCTCAGTGGGGGGCTGTCTAGGTTAGGCTGGTCTATAAGAAAGTATGGGGCAATAGTCTTAATTATGCTAAATTATGGGGAGAGACAGAACTAAATGTGGGCAAGTTTCAATCCTGGATTACATGAAATGTGATACAGTAACCTGGGCACAGGTAAGTACACATTCATTCTTCCTCTACTCTCAACTGTGGAAGAGACTAGGTGCTTCGGTTCCTGCTGCCTAGACCACCCTGCAATGATGGACTGTAACCCCAGAATTTTGGTCCAAATAAGCCTCTCCCTCCGAGGTTGCTTCTTTTCTTTCTTCCCACCTCCCCCCCCCCTCCAGCAATAGGGAATAAAACTAAGAGGACTAACAGCCCAAGGAGCAGGATTCTGGGAAGCTATTTGTCCTGAAGGTGTGCCAAAAACTCCAGTCCACCCACCAGGGTGGAGAAGCACACAAACAAGCCGTGGGTAGACTAGCCAATTGCTCTGATCAGATGACCTCCCCATGTTTCACCCTAGTAAAGCCTTACTAAGAAAGGCCTTGGTGGCAACCTCCTTAGGATTCTCCTCCTGCTAAACACACACACACACACACACACACACACACACACACACCCCTACCTCACTCTTTTCTAATCCCCACCATTAAATTCTTCATTTGGAAACTCCTTGGCTTTGGTGCCTGTTGGCGTTCCAGGATTTTAGCCCCCTGAGTTATGAACACTGAACTTAAGGACATCCCTCACTTTCTTCCCATGTCACTACCTCCTGCCTATTATCACCAATGTGGTGGATATGTATGAGATTCTGTGGGTGGGAAAAGTGAATGTGGAAGCTGCTATGGGCTAAATTATGACCCAGAGCCCAAGAGCTAATTTAGTTCTATTGGGGCAATAAAGCTTATTTCTGGTCTTGCTGGTTGAAAGTCAAAACTCTTCTGAATTTCTTTTCTTTTGAACAGGCATTGGGGGGAGGGGAAGCATTTGCTAGATTCATACTTAGCAAATTATTGATAGAAATAGAAGTGGAATTAACACACGATTGAGTTTGAGACTTTAATGCCATTGTCCAGGATCCACTTGTGTTCTGTAGATGGTAAATATGTGAGCAGACAGGGTAGTACCACTGTTAAAATTTCAAGTCTCTATCAGGGCACTAATCTTTGAATCCCTTCCAGAGTCATATTGTTTCTAAGTTACTTATTGCCTGACCGGAATTTCCTAGATTGTCCACCTCTTTTCTAAGCCTTTGGATACTTCCTATGGTAAGGTCCGTCCATGTTGGGCAGTTCCTATGGCGCCTCCATGTTGGACAGTTCCTATGG